>JAIUZE010070283.1:0-157844 GCA_022085475.1 Heliosperma pusillum
ACCACCAAGAGAAATCCACCAATTTGGAACCAAATTTTTGTGACTCAAAATAAAAATAAAGGAAGTCCTAAGCTAGCCTCCTTCCAATTTCCTCCTTATCACTCCCTTCTTATGCCTCCCAAAATCCTCATCATAGAAAGTATTATGCTCAATTTTTTTTCATTTTTCATTTTTTTTTTCTTGAAAATCCCTCATTTTGCCTAAGGTGCCCTTTCGGGTTTTCACCTTAGCTTTTCCTTTCCTCTCATTGGTGGCTCGCAACTCGATTTTTCATTTTTCCCGGAATGCCCTTTCGGGTTTTCATTCCGTCCTCGGCCACCTTCCCAATTTTTGCCTAGGTGCCCACCCTTGTGGGTTTTCACCTAGCCGGGATTTTCAATTTTTTTCTTCTTTTCTTTTTCTCTCTTTTTTTTTTCTTTTTCTTCAAAATAAAGACAAATAAAATACAATGCATCAAAAACAAAATAACTATATACAATCTTCTCCCCCACACTTAGAACATACAATGTCCTCATTGTAGGAGAAAAGAAAAAGGTTACCTCATCAATTGTCGAAACGAGAAGAACCCGAGGCACCTCCTCGGTTTCTCCTCCTCTCCCTTTCTTCTCTAACCCTTCTTCTTCGTTCTAGGCCTTCATCAAGGGCCTCTTGGGTGTAAGGAAAGGGGTAGCCCGGGTTTTGTTGGATGCACATTCCAAAGAGTGAGCTAGCCAAGCCATAGACGTCCTCTTGTGCCACCGCATCTTCATAGGAGTCTTGAAGATAGGTCTGGTGGCGCTCATTTTGAGCTTGAAAATGGCTCGTGGCTTGCTCCCTCCAAGCATTTTGGGTTGTCCACATTTCATTTTGTTCCCGCCACCTCTTGTCTTGTTGCTCTCTCCAAAGGCGGGCTTCCTCTTGCCTTTCTACCATCCTCCTCCATTCCTCTCTTTGAGCCCTCTCGGCCTCCGCTCTCAATCTCTCTCTCTCCTCCACTACATTGTGCCAATCATCCAATGACTCAAGCCTACCTCCTTGTTGTTGTTGCCAAGTGTTTGAATCGTCCACCCTCCCACTAATGTGTTTCAAGACGTCGTTGGTGCTAGCAAAATAGGTAGCCATTTGTTGTTGCCATGGCTCCACGGGGATGCTAGAACGACCCTCCGCATCAAACATAGGGGTGTCGGTGTCTTGGTGGCTTTGGAAGGATGATTGGAAATGGAATGGTGGTGGTGGTGGTTGTTGTTGTTGTTGTTGTTTTGTTGTTGTTGTTGTTGATGATAATTTGTGGGTTGGAAAGGTCCTTGCTCAATTGCGAGGATCTCGATCTCCTCGCTCACTCGCTCACTTCCCTCACCACTCTCACCTTCCTCTCTCCTTACCCTCCGTCTTGGCCTCAAAGGCACTTCCTCTACCTCCGCTTCCTCACTACTCTCCCCCAAACTCTCCTCCCTAGGACACAAAAAATCCAACGATGTGGGCCCTCTAGGCAAGGGGTTGTTTGGAGGTCAAGGCATCTTCATGTAACTAAGCCCGTCACTCCCCAACCAAAACCCTTTCAAGGGTTGCTCTTTGCTAGTCTTAAACATATGAACCTCCTCGAGCCCAAGTCGGTTGTATCTCGTCAATCCCCTACAAATGTTCACCTCTTGCTCATCACCAATGCCCCCTTCATAGTGCCTCACCAAGAATGAAATCACCCCCCCCCAAGATGGATGCTTCCTTTGGTAGATTTTTGCCTATGTTTAATGCAAGCCCTCAAAAAAAAATCGGCCCAATCCGGGATCCCTACCCCCTCCGGAAGCATAGTCCACAAACATAGCCGGATGCTCTCCGGCACTTTGGTGGGTTATCCCGCGGAGTTGAAGATGGTGGTAAGGAATCTTGTGATTAGGCGGAGTACGGGGTGGGTGATGGCTGAAAGTTTGGCATCCTTAGATGGGCCGTGGTAATTTGTAATGTTAATCCACATTGTGTGCATTTTTCCCTTGGGGCACCTAATGTCTTCGGGTTGTCTGGTGATCTTAAGGATTTGACGGATTTCGGAAGTGGGGGCATTATGCCAAGTTTGGTTTAAACGGAATCGGTAGGCTTTTTCCTCACCCTCGGGCACGTCCAACTCCGACAAGGTTGCTAGAAACTCGTACGCGAAACTCCTATAGGTGTGATCCCAAGAGTCCGGCTCGAGATAAGCCTCTAGCCCTTCTTTAGCTAGCATGTCCCTTGTTAAGTTGAACATGCCCAAGGCATGGAGGGTGTTTGGGCAAAAGAATTTTGTGGCTACGAGAGGTTGTTGTCGGGGTGCGGTTAGCTTATCCCAAATTCTCTTATACTGAGCACTCAACCTTTCATAGCCCATGAACACCGCTTCCACCTCGGTGTCGGGCTCACTCACCGCGGCCCTCTTATTCTTTCCTTTGCCAAACAATTTTGAGATTTTTGGTGCCATTTCTGCAAAATTCAACAAGCAACACAATACAACAAGCAACAAAAAAAATCACTCAAAAGATTTTTCACTCAAGCAATTCAACAAACACTTGGTGTGCAACAATTTCAACACCTCAAAAACTTAGTGTTGTTGAATTTCTTTACCTCACTCAGAAAATTTTGTCCAATCCTAACTACACAATCAATCAAGGGCAAGGGGAAACTCAACCTAAGACTAATTCTAGCCTAAATTCGAGCAAAAATTTGAAGAACAATGGAAAAGTTGTGTATGAAGTTATACCTTATTGATTCCACAAAGTTCAAGCTCTTTGATGATTAGAATAGGTAGGGAATCCGACAAACAACCTTAAAAACCCAATAAAGTTCCTAAAAAACGAATTTGAGGAAAAAAAAAATTTCTAGGTTTTCAAAGACGGATTTTCTGAGATTGTGAGTGATTGAGATTGATTTTGGGGTGATTGAAGGTAGAATAATGATTAGGAAGAAGAATTTGATTGATTTTGATGAAAATTTTGGAAGATTTGAGGGAGAAAGATAGAGTTTTGAGGGATTGGGGTTGGATTTGGTGTATTTTTCGTGAAAAATGAAGGATGAAGATGAGTTTTGATTTTATGAAGAACTCGGACAAAAGGGAGAACAAAAGCTGAAAACTTCATTCGACGCAGCCTGCGTCGTGACGCAGGCAGCGTCCTACGACGCAGGCTGCGTCGTGCACTGCCGGATCTTCTAGCTTTTGCACTTAGCCAAATTTTGGCTAAGTGTTCCAAACACCTCCATACTTGCATTTTCACTCCAATGGTCCATGATAACCTCCAATATCCAAATTCCATCGATTTCCGAACTTTTTATCCATGGCACGCATCCCGAGGCGGCCGAAAACTCGCAAAACTTCACAAAACCGTTAGTAACTTCAAAAAATTTTGTTTGATGCAATGTCTAACGAATTGAAAACAACTCAAATACTAAGAATTAACAATGAAACTTCAAAGAAATATTCACAAGGATAGAGTATGTACACGATTTGCCGTTTATTTAGAGTCGATGGCTCGACTTAGCTATTTCAAGCTTTTCAACTTTCATAAACGGGGTCTTCAAGCAAGACCTCTTCTTCCCCTTCCCGGGCACATCCTTGGAAGTAATGTTTGAGACGGTGGCCATTCACCTTGAGGAGCTTTCCATCCCCGGGCCCTTCCACTTCAATAGCTCCACGGGTAAACACTTTTTTGACGGTGTAAGGTCCGAACCATCTTGACCTCAACTTACCCGGAAAGAGCTTAAACCGATTTTGAAACACAAGAACTTGATCGCCCTCCTTGAAAACCCGACGGTTTATCATCCCATCATGCCATCTTCTTGTTTTCTCCTTGTAGATGGAAGAGTTCTCATACGCATCTTGGCGAATTTCCTCAAGTTCTTATAATTAAAGCTTTCGGTGCATACCGCTCTCATCTTGGTTTTGGTTGAAAGATTTGATAGCCCAATAGGCTTTGTGCTCAACCTCCACGGGGAGGTGGCAAGCCTTGCCATAGATGAGACGGAATGGGGACATGCCAATGGGGGTTTTAAAAGCGGTCCTATATGCCCACAACGCATCAACTAGCCTCTTGCTCCAATCCTTTCTATCCGGATTAACCGTCTTTTCAAGGATTCCTTTTATTTCAGGGTTGGAGGGTTCGGCTTGCCCGTTTGTTTGTGGGTGGTAGGCCGTGGAAATTTTATGATTCACCTCATACCTCTTGAGTAGGCCTCTAATCACCTTGTTGCAAAAATGGGTACCCCTATCACTAATGATAGCCCTTGGAAAGCCTAACCGGGAGAATATGTTCTCTTGAATGAAAATGGCTACTACCTTGGCATCATCGGTGCGGGTAGGAATTGCTTCAACCCATTTTGACACATAATCTACCGCCAAGAGGATGTATAAATAACCACCGGAATTAGGAAAGGGGCCCATAAAGTCAATTCCCCACACATCAAAGATTTCACAATATAGAAGAGGTTGTTGTGGCATCTCATTTCTTTTCGTCAAATTCCCCACCCTTTGACATCGGTCACAAGGTTTTACAAATTTGTGGGCATCTTTGAAAAGGCTTGGCCAAAAGAAACCGCATTCAAGCACTTTTCTAGCGGTTCTTTGTGGCCCAAAATGCCCTCCACAAGCATAGTCATGACAATGATGTAAGATGGATGGAATCTCACTTTCCGGCACACATCTTCTCACAAGTTGATCTTGGCAAAACTTCCACGAGTAAGGATCATCCCATGTATAGTACTTTGCATCGGATTTTACTTTGCTCTTTTGATGAGAAGAGAAATGGCTTGGAAGCCGCTTTGTCACCAAATAGTTGACCATGGTAGCATACCATGGCTCCTCCACTTGTATAGCATAAAGTGACTCATGAGGGAGACCTCCTTCAACCTCATCAAGAGGCCTCATAAAGTACATCATGAGCTGTGCAAATCTTACGCGGGTGACTATGCATACCAATTATTCAAGCACCGCAATGGGATCTTCCATTTGAAATCATGACTGATGCAAGTGACTATGCATTGGGAGTGGTTTTGGGTCAAAAGAGTGACAAGGGACCCCATGTAGTCCAATATGCTTCTACCCTTTTGAATGATGCTCAAAAGAACTATTCTACGACGGCAGCAAATATATATATATATATATATATATATATATAGAGGCGGGATCTCGTGAGTTTGGTTCTTACGGTGAGTTGGTACTCACAAATCTCAGCCATTAAATAACCACAAATAAACGACTAAGATTGTATCTAATAATAATAGAAAAAGACGTGACCTCTACCTTCCAACTCACAATTTTGCGTCCCCAATTTCAGAAATCCAGAACACTATGACTTCCATCTCAGACATCACGTCATCTCCTGCGTTTTCCATGGTGTCGTTTCATCATCGTCGTTATTTTCGTCTACAATTTTCCTTGTTTTCAACGTTGACGATCTTGTAATCAATTGTTCTTCTCTCTCCTTTCATCTCTATTTTTCTTACCAGGTTCACAAATTTAAATTATTATTTTTTGTTTCTTTTGCACTGAAATTTTAAGGTCTCCGATCGATGGAAATGGTATTAATACCTGAATATCTAGTATTCATGATTGATTTAGTGGAGAAGATGACGGAATCAAGGACTCAAGGTAGCGTTTAATACGGTGAAAGTAGGTGAGGTGGCGGCTTGAAGGGGCGTGTCATAGTTTTTCACGCTGGTTAATGTTTGTACAAAGGAGATCGAAAAGGTGGTTGCTTGTTAATTATAATTATGATGATGAGAGAATTTAGTAATTTACACATTGCTCAATTCGAGTGGTGGTGTTCTGTTCAACTAATGCAGCGCTTTTGTGAATATGAAATGTCGGATGTGATTTGGTTTTTACTAATGATTTGTTCATAAAACTCATTGTCTTCAGATATGATTTGTACCAAAAGTATATGATTTGTTCACCTTTTTTGCATTCATGGTTGCCTTGGTCTTTGTTTCTTTTGTTCACCTTTTTTGCATTATTCATTTAATGGGAGTAACATAAAGAAACACTAATCTAACATAGTATATCTATGTTGTGACATAGTAACAATTGTGAAATCATTTTTTCTTTAACACTAAAATGAGTGAATATTAGTGAAACGGGTAATAAATACGACTATATAAGAGTTCAAATGCGAGTCAAATGTTGTTAAATTATTGTGTTATCAATTAATCAAGCCATCTCTCTCCGGCTTGTTGATAATTAGATTGGCTTGTTAATGATTGTGCAACACAAAATAACACTCTATGTTACCGTTATCCATTGGTATTTGTTGTTACTCCATTGTTATTCTGATGTTACTATGTGATATTCCATTGTTACCATGTGTTACTTTTATGTTACTCTTGTGTTATTCACATGTTACTCTTGTATTACTCTGATGTTATTGTTGTGTTATTCACGTGTTACTCTGATGTTATTGTTGTGTTATTCACGTGTTACTCTGATGTTATTGTTGTGTTATTCACGTGTTACTCTGATGTTATTGTTGTGTTACTCTGATGTTATTGTTGTGTTATTCATGTGTTACTCTGATGTTATTGTTGTGTTACTCTTGTGTTACTCTGATGTTATTGTTGTGTTATTCATGTGTCACTCTTGTGTAATTCTGATGTTATTGTTGTGTTATTCACGTGTTACTCTGATGTTATTGTTGTGTTATTCATGTGTTACTCTTGTGTTACTTTGATGTTATTGTTGTGTTATTCACGTGTTACTCTGATGTTATTGTTGTGTTATTCACGTGTTACTCTGATGTTATTGTTGTGTTATTCACGTTTTACTATTGTGTTACTCTGATGTTATTGTTGTGTTATTCACGTGTTATTCTGATGTTATTGTTGTGTTATTCACGTGTTACTCTTGTGTTACTCGTGTTACTCTTGTGTTACTCTGATATTATTGTTGTGTTATTCACGTGTTACTCTGATGTTATTGTTATGTTATTCATGTGTTACTCTTGTGTTACTCTAATGTTATTGTTGTTTTACTAAATAGCAGATTTTACAAGTCTAAAGAGTGTTGAAGTTTACCACAGATAGAACTGTCAAAACAACACTTGAATTGATATCTTTCCATTCATTACTCGCTAAACAACTTTGACGAATCTTTAATCAAGTTACAACAACCATCAAGCACTTCTAGATATCAATGTATAACTCAAACTACATAAAGAGCACAAGTATGGGGGGAGCTTCCACCACTATACTTTTATCAAATATTGTAAATGAATTCTACGCTCTAATGCAAAGACATCTACAACGTTAAGCATCTCGCCGCTCCTTGGCAAAGGTTCACTCAACGAGACGCACCAGCTTTCTGGTCAAAGTTCGCACCACCATCAATGCTGCTCCCCCTACACCGGTTCGTGAGCCCACCACAGTCAACCTGTCATCACCGTTACACATCAAACTTGAGCCAGTAGCAAGTCATCATTGAAAAATAATTAACGTCAAAATTCACCGAACTATTCCTTGCTTGAATTCGATCTAATTTTGATTGTAAACACGGAATTTAAAGTAAATGCGTATTATGTAACGCGGAAGCACTTCTGAGCCTATTTGTTTAATTTGTACATCCCTGGAAACAAAGAAAATATTAGGCGGAAGGAACATGGAATAATATACGGAGTATCATTTCATAGAAATAAATAAAAAACCAGCAGTTGAATTTGTACGAGTGTATATTTTGTGGTGTACCTTCACGGTAACAATAGGTTCTGACACTAACAAATGACCGATCATATATAAATTATCTCATACGGAGTATTTCATACCGGTCATTACTTAAACTCAACAAAAACATGATCATCGCCACCATTAAATCAACAACAAGATCATCATCATAAATTCATTACAACAATAAAGCTAGCAAAAAATCACCCTCATTACCGTCTCTGTAACACCAACTTCGTCGGAGTATAACTCGTCTGCTTCATCTGCCGTCGTCGGGTGGATCCTTGCAAAACTGAGATTGAAATCACAAAACTACAAAATATAAAGCAAGACTTTAAAAACTATTCCGACAAAATACATACTCGAACGGTTTTGATTCAGAAAAGTGATTGTCGATTGAAATTACTCCAATGGAGACCGTCGTGATGGAGAAAGAAGCGAGCGAAAGGGAAATAACTGATGTCGAAGGCAATGTTGTGTGGCACACCGGCGTAGCAGTTCTCGGAGCTCTGAGGGTGATTATTACGCAGCTTCTTGATCGGACAGATTATGTAGGGTGACTGATGGTGTTAGATTTAATTTTTGTCTTTTTTTCATTCAGGGAATCAGGGAGATTTGAGAGAAGAAAGATAGTGTATTTGTGGGGCTTTTATTTGTTTAGTCAATTAAAGCCAGCCGCTGATTTCACTTCATCTAATGGTCCATATTTGTGAGTACCAACTCACCATAAGAAACTAAACTCACAAGAACCCAATTCTATATATATATATATATATATATATATATATAGGAATGAGATCAAATGAGTCCACCCCAAAACCTTGAGTCCATGAGTCCTCTTTGAGGCCCTTGGATCTTGGAGATGGATGGTTGGGATTAAAACACAAAATTTGTCATTATGAATGGGTTTAACCCACTTTCTCTCACTATCTCACTAATTAAATCACTAATACCTACACCCTCTACTTCATTTCTCACCCAATTCATTTCTCACACACTTACTCTCTCTCTAAAATTTCCTCCTCCTTCTCTCTATAATTTCATCCTCTCTAAACCCACTCCCATAACCTCCCTCATTTTCATTCATCTTCTTCACTTCCGGCATCACCAACCACCGCCAGCCACCGCCAACCACCGCAACCCACCACCGGCCGCCGGCCAAATTCAAAATAAAAAAAAAAAAAAAACCGAAAAAAAACTAGATCTAATCTCCACCCTCCACCGTCTGCCGCCCCTGCTCCTCTCTCCTTCCCGCCGTCTTCCGCCACTCCTCCTTCCTCCTCTCTCCGCTCCCTCCCTCCCTCTAAAAATACCCACTTCACTTCTCCTTGCCGCCTCCTCCTCGCCACCACCTCCTCCTCACCTCTCTTTTTTAAAGCTGAAAAACAAACCACTCTAGATCTACCCCACCACCACCACCAAAGAGACTAACAAAAAAAAAATATCACCACAACCCTCCCCACCCACGACACACCACCGGACACCAGTGGCACCGCCTGTCCGCATCCGTCGGCCACCACCCCGACGCCACCACTCCCTAATTTCTTGACCCACCACCACTTACCACCCTTACCAACCACAAAAAATGTAAAATGAAAAAAAAAGAAGAAAAAAGTTGTAGATCTACACCACCAACCTCCATATCTACCTCCTCTGTCGCAGGTCGCATGTCGGTGGTGTCGTGGAGGTGGTGGGCTGTCGCGGGGGTGGGGTCAGAGGAGGGGGTGGTCTGTCGCGGTAGGGTGGGGTCAGAGGAGGATGTCGGGGGGGGTTGGTAGTGGAGGCGACGAAAGAGAAGGTGGGGATGGAGTGGAGGACGGTGGTAGTAGCGTGGATAGGGTGGTGGAAGGCCGTGCGTCGTGTGTCGTGGGTAGTTGGTGGTGGGTGGTTTTGAGGTTTCAGATCTTGTTTTTGTTTTCTTTTTCCTCCACTTTGTGATCTATTAAAAATAATTACCCTATTAAAAGGACTAAAGTTATACTTTCAATCTATTAAAGTTACACTTTTAATTAACTAAAGTTACATTTTCAACAGACTAAAGTTACATTCTCAATATACTAAAGTTTCACTATTAATTATTAATGTTATAATCGTAAAACGTTAAATTACACTATAAATGACTAAAGTTTCACTATCAATATAATAAAGTTACATTCTGAAAAGCTTAGAGTTACACTTCAAATTATTTAAATTTTCAAAATTCAAAAATAAGACGACATAAAATTACTTAGTAAATAAAATTCCATTATTTTGGATTAAAGTTACACTTCTAAAAGGTTTAAATTACACTACAAAAATATGGAAAAATGTCGAGAACTTATCTTAAAATCACTTCTTAGAATAAAATTACACTATTTTGGATTAAAGTTACACTTGTAAAAGGTTAAAGTTACACTATAAAAATACGTAAAATGTCAAAAACTTGTCTTAAAAGCATTTTTTATTATAAAATTATACTATTTTGGATTAAAGTTACACTCGTAAAAGATCAAAGTTACACTTTAAAAGTACGTAAAATGTCGAGAACTTGTCTTAAAAGCATTTTTTAGTATAAAATTATACTATTTTGGATTAAAGTTACACTCGTAAAAGATCAAAGTTACACTTTAAAAGTACGTAAATTGTCGAGAACTTGTCTTAAAAGCATTTTTTAGTATAAAGTTACACTATTTTGGAATAAAGTTACACTTGTAAAAGAATAGAGTTACACTCTAAAAATACGTAAAATGTCAAAATTTTGTGTCAAAATCACTTTTTTAGTATAAGGTTACATTTTTTTGAATTAAAGGTTCACTTGTAAAAGGCTAAAGTTACACTCTGAAAATACGTAAAAAGTCAAAATCTTGTCGTAAAATCAATTTTTAGTATAAGGTTACACTTTTTTGAATTAAAGTTACACTTGTAAAAGGTTAAAGTTACACTCTGAAAATACGTAAAATGTCAAAATCTTGTCGTAAAATTAATTTTTAGTATAAGGTTACACTTTTTTTGATTAAAGTTACACTCGTAAAAGATCAAAGTTACACTTGTGAAACTGCACACTAGTAAAAAAACAAAAGTTACCCTTGAAAAAAAAGTTAAACCCTAAAAATGCTAAAATGTTATCAACTTTAAGTTAGAGAGAGAAAGAAGATTAATTAGTGTATAAGTAATGGATTAGTGTAATGGTTACTTTTTGCTTCTAATCTCAACCACCCACATTGAAAGATCTAAGGGCTCATAAGAGGACATAAGGACTCAAAAGATATGATGGACTCATTTGAACCTTTCTCTATATATATATATATATATATATATATATAGAGAAAGGTTCAAATGAGTCCATCATATCTTTTGAGTCCTTATGTCTATATAGAGAAAGGTTCAAATGAGTCCATCATATCTTTTGAGTCCTTATGTCCTCTTATGAGCCCTTAGATCTTTCAATGTGGGTGGTTGAGATTAGAAGCAAAAAGTAACCATTACACTAATCCATTACTTATACACTAATTAATCTTCTTTCTCTCTCTAGCTTAAAGTTGATCACATTTTAGCATTTTTAGGGTTTAACTTTTTTTTCAAGGGTAACTTTTGTTTTTTTACGAGTGTGCAGTTTCACAAGTGTAACTTTGATCTTTTACGAGTGTAACTTTAATCCAAAAAAGTGTAACCTTATACTAAAAATTGATTTTACGACAAGATTTTGACATTTTACGTATTTTCAGAGTGTAACTTTAGCCTTTTACAAGTGTAACTTTAATTCAAAAAAGTGTAACCTTATAATAAAAATTGATTTTACGACAAGTTTTTGACATTTTACGTATTTTCAGAGTGTAACTTTAACATTTTACAAGTGTAACTTTTATTCAAAACACTGTAACCTTTTACTAAAAATTGATTTTACGACAAGATTTTGACATTTTACGTATTTTCAGAGTGTAACTTTAGCCTTTTACAAGTGTAACTTTAATTCAAAAAAGTGTAACCCTTTACTAAAAATTGATTTTACGACAAGATTTTGACATTTTACGTATTTTCAGAGTGTAACTTTAGCCTTTTACAAGTGTAACTTTAATTCAAAAAAGTGTAACCTTATATTAAAAATTGATTTTGAGACAAGTTCTTGACATTTTACGTAATTTTATAGTGTAACTCTATTCTTTTACAAGTATAACTTTACTCCAAAATAGTGTAATTTTATATTAAAAAATGATTTTAAGACAAGTTGTCGACATTTTACGTTTTTCTAGAATGTAACTTTGATCTTTTACGAGTGTAACTTTAATTCAAAATAGTGTAGTTTTATACTAAAAAATACTTTTAGGACAAGTTTTTGACATTTTACGTATTTTTAGAGGGTAACTTTTACCTTTTTAGAAGGGTATCTTTTATCCAAAATAGTTTAATTTTATTTTTACAAAGAATTTTATGTCATTTTAAGACAAGTTCATGACATTTTCTACATTTTTTTAGTGTAACTTTAGTGTTTTATAAGTGTAACTTTAATGTAATTTTATATTCCCAAGTAATTTTATGTCATCTTATTTTGAAATTTTGAAATTTTGAAATTTTAACTATTTTATAGTGCAACTCTAGTCTTTTCAGAAAGTAACTTTAGTATATTGAGAGTGTAACTTTAGTCATATATAGTGTAACTTTTACCCATTGATAGTGTATATTTAGTCCACTTAGAGTATAACTTTAGTCCACTTTGAATGTAACTTCAATCAATTGAGAGTGTAACTTCAATCCATCAACAAAGTAACAATAAATCTAAAAGTAACAATTAATCTGAAATCTAAAAGTGGAGGGAAAAAAAAGTAACAATTGAATGTAACTTTTTAGTAAATCTAAAAGTGGAGGAAAAAAAAGTAATAATAAATCTGAAATCTATTTTGAGAGTGTAACTTTAGTTCGTTGAATGTGTAACTTTAGTTCGTTGAATGTGTAACTTTAGTCTACTAAAAACATCCGTCGTCGTCACTCATAACACCAAATAAATCAGAAATCTATTTTTATTTAGTAGATCTAAAATTGGAGAAAATTAAAAAAAAAATAAAGGAAAATAAAAGCAACATTAAATCTGAAAAAATAAAATTAAAAATCATCCTAAATAAGAACAAACCCATGAATTTTAAAAAAAAATTAAAACTAAATCTGAAAAAAAAAAATTAAAACTACTAAACATGAACCCTAGATCTAAAAAAAGCAAAGGGAAAAAAGAGAAGAAAGAGAAGGCGGCCACCACCGGACCACCAAGATACCACCACCAAAAACCCACATATTTTGAGATTTGAGAAAAGAAAAAAAAAAGAAAAAGAAAGAAAGATAAAGCGCCGGCAGCGGTGGAGTGGTGGCGGTGGAGCGGTGGAGTGGCAGAGGGGAGCAGGCGAGGGAAAGGAGAGAGAAGAGGAGGACAGGCGGCGGAGTGGTGGTGCTGAGTGAGATGCGAGGGAAAGGAGAGAGAAAAGGAGGACAGGCGGCGGAGGGAGCAGGCGGCGGAGGGGATCGGGCGGCAGAGGGGAGCACGCGTGTGGAGGAGGGTTGTGGCGGTAGAGGTGGAGGAGGGTGGTGGCAGGGGCGTCGGAGGGGAGGGTGGTTGCAGGGGCGGCGGGGGGATGGTTGTGGGTTTTTATTTGGTGTAGGTTTTATTTGATGTAGGTTTTATTTGGTGTAGGTTTTATTTGGTGGTGGTGTTGGGTGGTGGAAAAATGAGAGAAAATGGAGTTTTTTTTAGAGAGATGTTTGATTGTGTGATAAAAATGATATTATGTGAGATGAGAGAGAAGTTGTTAAGTGGAAAAAGTTATATAGTGTATTAGGGTTGGTTTAGTGGTTAATTAAGTAAAGAAGAGAGAGAGTGGAAAATTAGCTCATTAATCTTCTTTTGAGAGCTCAAATCTCAGCCATCCATCTCCCTCATCCAAATGGTCCAAAAGAGGACTCATGGACTCAAGGTTTGGGGTGGAATCATTTGATCCCATTTCCTGATTCTATGATATATATATATATATATATATATATATATATATATAGATATATATAATATATAATATATTATATATATAATTTTGTTAATAAACACGAATAAATTGTGGCAAATGTATATATAATGTGGTAATTTACATAACATAAATAATTTCCGTGACAATATACATACAAAAAATATATTGTTATACGGGGCTTCTTTTCTCACGAGGCCTAGTGCGAACGCACTTGCTGCATTGGGTTAGATCCGGTCATGGTTACAGAAGTTAGACGTTAAAAATGTTGTAAGATAAAAAGAAGATATTAATATATGTAAAATTAAAGTTTTACATTTTCTGTTATAACAACTTTCAAATACTCGTAGTATTAAAGATCGTGCAAACGAATTTATTTTGAAATTCGTCAAAAAAAAAAGCTACTATTTAGAGAAGTGTGATAAATTAACATTTTAATTCGCATGTTCCCTAACAATATAAATTACATATGCTAACAAGCGAATTCTTTTTTTACATAAATAGAGTGATCTAGAGTCATAGATCGTCTATTTTTTTAGGAGTAACAAAATCTCTACTTATTCTAAGGTGTGAAATCGGCAGCAACAACAATCCCGATATTTTCAGAGGTATAAATCAACCCACATTTGTAAGGATTGTAGACTGTGTTACGCAATAATTACCGAGTTATTAACACCCATAATGCTGAATGTATAATGATGAAAATAAACAAACAAATCTTCTTTAGTTGAGGAGGTTTGAATTAAGATTGTAAAATGTGATTTTGAATATAGAATGAGTTGGCGTAAATTAAAGATCAACAAATTTATATATTTCTATTTTCAAAATTTATCTAACTTACCCTCATTCGCGCAAAGAATTAATAACAACATTTGGCATATTCTCTCAATACGTAACTCACATTTCCATTTAGCACAATGAAAATTTGAAAACCACACACATTTTCTCATGTAAATAAATAGATCATATATAGTATTTCATAGCTTAATTAGCATCAAGTTTATGTAATTGCAATATTTTTAATCGTAAAATGTCTAAATTGCTGTGACCAATCATACAACTATATTTTAAGTTATTTTATTCATTTAATTATAACAGTTAATTTAAATCATATAATTGTCTATCTTTTCGGGTCATGAACCCACGCTTCAGGGACTGCCCCATCGACTTTCTATCCACCACCCACCACGAATAAAGCTTGACTTTCCCCTTTTTCGCAGATATGGTGAAAATCTAGTAAAGTGTGCGTAATTTATCTTATTAGAGGTAGGATTCATACCAGTGGATCCGGCCAAGCAGCACCATTCGCAGCCCAAAAGGAAAGCGTTTTGCCGAAAAGAGTCTTTCATTAGCACTAAAGAACTTCTTTATTTTTTTTTGAGTAAAGGGAGGCATTTTCTTATTATTATTTAGTGCGCTTGCTTGGGCTTGGGCTCTTGCCCGGCCGAAAGAATGACACCTTAATAAAAGACGTCGCTTCTCCAAAGAAAGAATAGGATTCGCCATAGATTCGCTCACTTGCTCCGCCCACCAGGTAGAGGGAGCGCAGCTTCCACTCATTCTTCAAACAAGGGTCCATTTTATCTTACTTGAGTCAGCTTGACCTACTTAACTCAGCGGTTAGAGTCTCAATAAGAAACTCGACCAAAGAAGTCCCCCACAAAAAGGTGTTTTTTCGAACCTTTTCCTCGGGATCTTTCTGACTTTCCTTTTTGAGTATACACAACAAAATTTTATGATTTATATTTGTTAAATTAAACCATACAATTGTCTTATAAACGACGAATTTAATATATTAACATGAAATTTTAGTGATATACTCCGTATATTATACAAAAAAGCCACGATCATATTTTATAAGTAATTGCTCTTTGATGGATAGGTTCTACTCTTTTATGGACAATTTTTCATATTTTTTCTTTCATCCATTCTTTTTTTTTTTTAAAAAAAGGAAAAAAGTCCTCTTTTTACTGTACTTCAAAAAAAATTATTAGTACCAAATTCTAACAATTATGCAATCAATTCACATAGCAATCACTCACAAATTCCTTTTTCAATTATCTATGCATCAAATTATTGTATCAAATTTAAAATTTAGGGTTTAGAATTTTTTTTCCCGGATGTGTTATAACCCAGGGTATTAAAGAGGTGTCAGGGAGGGGACAAATGGTTTTCAAGGTGGTGTACGCGGAGAAGGAGGGGCGGTGGGTGGAGGATTGGTTGTCGAGCGAGGGTGCGCGTCGGAGATCTTGTGTTCGAGTGAAGGGCGACTGGAATAGGATTGGGGTAGTCGAGGCTGGGGGGAGGCCGTTGAGGGGGGTGGGCTACGCAAGCAGATGTCGAGTAAGGTGTCGATGGTAGTGAAAGGGGGGATAATGGTGGCATGCATGAGATCTGGGTAAGACGTCGATGACACGAGGAGTTTCGACCGTGGCATGAGGCATATCTAGGTAAGGCGTCAGTGGTGTATAAGGGACGTGCAGTGGAAGGGTGGTGGTTTGTTGGTGGCCATAGTGGTATTGAGAGGTGCAATTCAAGGAGTATGTGTAAAAGAGGATGAAATGAGAGTAAATTTTAAAATATTGGGTGTTGAAATGGGTGGGGTATAATGGTCATTTATGTCCATGATTGAGTAAATCATGTCCATGACTGAGCATAACCCATTTTATACATGTACGATTGTAACATTCATGGGTAGAAAAAAAATATTCTACATGCTACCCTTTTTTTATTGAACTAATAATGTTTGACTATCTATAATTCTTGGTTACGAGCTCCAAAAACATAATTTTTTTTTCAAACTAAAGATCTCGTATAGACGATCAATTTGACAAAAATCGTTAATTGATGAAATCGTAGCCAACTAGCCATGAGATATAGATTCAAAGTTTATTTGGTTAAAAATGTTGACGGACTGTATCTTATCTTGCAAAAAGTTCATAAAATGATATTTTTTTTCAAATTGAAGATCTCGAAAAGACAATCAATTTGTAAAAAAAAAAAGCGTCGCATTCCGAATTTATGACAATGAATTATACACAGTTAAAGTTTATTAGAAGAAAAACAGGGGTACCCCTTTAAAAACTAAAAATATCAATAAATCTTACTGAAAACAAGTCACATTTCGTTACAAGTTAAAGACAAGGTAAATGTGATTTGTAATACTCCATGCGTGGGGTGCCTCTTAAGAGTGTGTTTGGTAGGCCAGAGCATGGATCGGATATCCGATCCGAACTCCAATTTCGGATCGGATATCCGATCCAAAAATTCAAATTTTTACTATCTGATATCTGATCTGAAACACTTCGAATATCCGACTTTAATATCCGAAGAAATCGGATCGGATATCCAAATATCCGTGGATATCCAATTTCGAGATAATTTTTTCAGTATGTGTATTTATCTTAAAAAATGTCTTTGTTTGCTCAAAAAAAATTATTTTATAAAAAACTTCACTACATATAATAATTTAACATCATAGTTCTATCCTTAAATTGAACTAAATTAACTCATCGATTTAGAAAAATTAAAATAAACCCATATTTGTCAACACAACATTGAAAATAAGACTTCCTCCATTCCCGTAAATATGTGGAATAAAAACTCTTCTGCCTCTGAAATCAGGAGAGAAAAAAAGCAACTAGAACTAAAATAAAGCTTTGAATATAAGAGTTGATGAATGTAGAGTTGGGTCATAATATTCATGTTGATTAGAGTAATTTGGGTAAAATAAAAGAGAGGATAATATTATTGGGGTTAATCATTAAGAGAAAGATGGAGTCACAATCAGAATTTGAAGACGGAAGTTAGTATTTTTTAATGGAGTAAGAGGAAGTGAGTTGATTTCTCATGTCTGCTAAAATGAATTCAACATTTAGGGTTGAAGAAATGGGTGAGTATAAATATAAGGTACAATATGGTGTATTATGGGCCAATGTTGTAAACAAGTGCATTCGTGGATTTTGAAGGCCCAAAAGTAATGGGTAAGTTTCAACTTTCTTTGGAAAAAATGTAAAAAAAGTTAAGTTTCGGATCGGATCGGATATTCGAAATTTTTAAGACTGGTATCCGATATCCGATCTGTATCCAAAAGGTTCGGATCGGGTATCCGATCCGATTGTCATTTTCGGATCGGGTACGGATCGGATATCGGATCGGTTCGGATCGGTTCGGATAATCGGATTTTTTGCTCAGCCCTAGTGTTTGGATAGGAGGATTTGGAGGGAATGGAAGGGGGTGGGGAAGGGAGGGGTGCCCCTTAAGGGTGTGTTTGGATTGGTTGATAGTAGAGGAAGGTGAGTAGTGTGATGAAAGAAACCTTTACTGCGTGTGATTGGTAAGTTATCATGGTGTGTTGATATAATTGAATTTTAAACAATAAGAAGGTAATCACGTTATTATATGACTAAATAGTGAGAGTGAATATTTGGGAATTATAAGTTGGGATGAACTAAGTTAGAAGAGGGATGTGTGGAAAAATAGATTTGGGGATAAGTGTTAGAGATGCAAATGACATAGTTTGGTAAGAAATAGGTTAAAGGAAGTTGATAACGTTTTGAAATAGGGTGGTAAATGATTTGTGATAAAAAGTGTGATATGTATATGTATATGTATATGTATATGTATATGTATATGTATATGTATTAGTGGATAATCTTTTGTGGGAATTGTCATTTATTGATCGAAAAGAAGGATGTGAAAATGAGGATTTGTAAAGGGATATTTGGATAGTATTGTTGTATCATATTGGAGTCTTTCATGAGGATGTTGAGTTAAGGAAGGAATGAGAGTTATTAAGATTAAGAAGGGAATGACATAGTTTATTGTGATTAAGTTTGGTAGCCACTCGAGATGTTAGCTTTAATACCTTTTGTAAGTATTTTGTGGAGTGAGAAGATAAAAGATGGTTAGTCATGAGTTGAGTTGAGAGAGTGGAGCGGAGATTTTAGTAAGGTTTGAGGAGAGATATAGTTGAGTGTGGAGTTATTTTCAAATGTAAAGGTTTTTAGGATTAGCTTAGTCTTCATATTAGCAAGAGAAAATGAGTAGTTAAGGTGAGAGCTTTCGGATCATATTTTGTTGTATATCGTCGTAAGAGAGTGTAAAGTTTTGGGCAGGAAGTCAGTACTTAGTTATAGTTGCGTGAGTTAGGATGTTGTATGCGATTTGTGTGAATCTAACTTCCTTGTCAGAATTATCCTTAATTGATATTGGTTTGTTACTTGTGTTATGAGTCGATAGTCTATGATATGATGTGGTACTGGTAGCAGGTAGATAGAGGGTGAGGATGTCATGGTCGTGATTGGTTTTGTCATTTGGTTCATATAATAGAATTATTCAAGCGGCGGTCTAGTGTAATGATTTTGTGATTTTGCGGGTTTTTGAATGTTCGTTAACGGGTCGAATTTTGAGAGCTAAAGCTTATTCCTTTCCAGGTTCATGGATAGATGTCGTGTTTTTCATTCTTGGCGTGTTGTTAACCTTTCTTGATTGGCCTTACCATAAAATCTATTGGGCGTTGAATATTAGTTGCAATTGTCATGTTGTTACGTTGTATTTCCCTTGAGGCCTTATGATGAGGCATAGTTGTTGGAGTACTTCCGTATGTGATTTGGAATGAATTGACTTAGTGGATTTGAGGAATTGCGAGTTGTGAGGTGTGATGTGGTCGGGGTTGCAAGTGACTCATTACTGTTTTGATGATTTATATGAATGAGGCGCTGGAGACGAGTACCATGTTTTGAGTTAATGCATTCATTGGTGATGGGGATAAATTTAAGGGCCTTGGGTGGATAAGGATTTTAGGTCGAGTGTTAGGTGGCCGATAATCTAAAAACCGTGTATTTACACTGAATAAACACTACTAATGTTGTTGTAGCTAACACAAAATGAATCACATAGAAATGAAAAAAATCTATCTTATGGTTTAAGTAATGGCGAAATCAAAATTTATACTCCTTAGTTAAAATAGTTAAAAGACGGAAATAGGTCCATTGGGTAGACCGTAGACCTGACAAAAAAAGCGGGTCGTGTGATTTCATGTTCGTATCAAATGAAACGGGTTATGAACCCTAAATCCAAACCCGACCCAATTAAATTTTGTGTCATGTTCGTGTTGACCCATTTACATAAATGAGTCATCAAACCCCAACCCAACCCATTAACTTCGTGTTGGGTTTGTATCGTGTTTTCGGGTCGTGTCATAGTTTTTCGGCTCTAGACGGTCGTTAAAGTACCAACAAATGGGTCGTGTTAATGAATGTCGACAAACTATTAAATAACGTCGACAATTTGTATTGAGTTTCCAACATTGCCCTTTCATTATTTCATTATTACATTATCTCTCTAAACTCTTTCTAAAATTATAAAACAAAATAAAAAGACGATTTTTTCACCATATGACGGTTTTTTCACCATAAGACGGTTTTTTCACCTAAAGTAATTTACGACGGTTTTTTACCGTCTTTCTAAAAACAATGTCAACCAATGACGGGTATAACGATCAAAGTAGACAATTCAACAACGAAGAAGCTAGTGACGATTTTCATGAGGTATGATTACATTTGAATTACGTTTTCTTATCTTTTAACGTTTTATCAAGAAAAAAAATATATATTTGACGATTAATACACGTCCCAAACCGAGGCATGGACGTGTATCATTCACGCCCAAACCTAGGCTTGGACGTGTATCATTCACGCCTGTACCTAGGGGATTTACATATATTAATTGATTTTAAAGATATTTAAGTTCTTTTTTTAAACAATAGCGGAATGTCGGAAATTATATCTTCATTAAACAATACTATTAGCTTACGGAAAGATACGGAATGACGGAAATTATATATTTTTTAAACAATAATGACAACATTTTTCTCCGGAAAGACGGGAATTTTTTTTAACTATAACAACGGTAATATGCTCGTTATTGTTAAAAAAACTTTCCGTCTTTCCGAAGAAAATAATTAATATTCATAAAAGACGAAATTAGCTCACGGATTTTTGACGATTATATTTTTTAAAAACAACACCGACGAATTTAGCTTATGAAAAGACGGAGATTATATTTTTTTAAAACAATAACGACGAATTTAACTTACGGAAACACGGAAAAATTAAAAAAAAAAAAGTATCGGCGCTGAATTGGGCGCGCGAATTTAGCTTACGAAAGGACGGAGATTATATTTTTTTAAAACAATAACGACGAATTCAACTTACGAAAAGACGGAAAAATTGAAAAAAAAAATTATCGGCTTGCAACTGGGCGTGTGAATTTAGCTTACGAAAAGACGGAGATTATATTTTTTATTAAAACAATAACGACGAATTTAACTTACGGAAAGACGGAAAAATTGAAAAAAAAAAAAGGTGACGGCTGAACTAGACGTGGAACATTCACGTCCATATCTAGGTCCAGGCGTGAAGGTTTCACATCCAGACCTAGGATTGGGCGTGACGGTTTCACGTCCAGACGTAGGACCAGACGTGAAACCATCCCGCCCAATCTTAGGTCTGGACGTGAAACCGTCACGCCTGGACCTAGGTCTGGACGTGAATGTTCCACGTCCAGTTCAGCCGTCACTATTTTTTTTTTTTTCAATTTTTCCGTCATACATTGGCTATGGTTCGGGGGATCGATCTATACAGTTCTAACAATAATTTAAACTACGATAAATCTAAATCTCCTAACAAATTATAAAAACAAAAACAAAATTCAAGTAATCAAGAGCACTTACATTGTCGAATCGTTGAACTAGGTGGCGGAATTGTCGGAATTGAAGCGGTGGTGTTGGAATGAAACGATGAAGACGGAAAAAGTATATTTCAAAAACGGTTTTTAAATTTTTGGTGAGCGATTTTCTGTTTTGGGAATTATATGATCAAAAGAGTTGGTGTTGGGAGTTATAAAGGGAAAGTTAGAAAGATGGGCGTTTTAGGTAGTTCATTATTTTTTGTCGACGTTATTTACTAATTTGTCGACGTCGAATAGCAGGTTGAAAAAGTTACATTTACTATGTAACTTATTCTTTTCACAAATTCTCATTTCAGTCAGGACGACTCGTCTGAAAGTTTCAAACGGGTCAATCCCCCTCACAAGAAAGCAAGTGGGGGCACTTGCCCCACTTGCTTTCTTATGTTGCCCCACTTGCTTTCTTGTGAGGGGATTGACCCGTCTAAAGCATTTAGACGGGTCGCCCCGTCTTAAGCAAGTCATGTTGTATTCTTTTAGTTATACTAGTTGTTGCTCCGCGCGCGTTGCGCGCAGAACCCCAAATTACGTAGAAAGGTCTATATTTTATCCTATGTTTGATTTCTTACTGTACCCATTATAGAAGAGCTGCTTTTCCATCGCTTTCCTATTATCCTTGTATAGTTGTATTCGTGGATTTTTTTATACAATTTTCATTTCAGGTTATTAAGAATGTCTTTTTAACGACTTAGATGAGAGCCTCACGAATCGGGGGGAAAAGCATTACCTGCACCGTATTTGAGATACAATCGTCATCAAGAGACAATAGAACATCATTTTTTATTGTATCCTATTTCCCAAAAGGACAATCTCTAAGGCATGGGAGATGGAGCAGTACGACAGAAGTAGGTGCCGCCAACTTTAAAAGATAAGAAAAGAATTGAAACCAAGCGATGGAAGATTAGGATGGCTGAAAAACTAAATGAATAATTGTCGAGTATTTAAAACTTGTAGGACATGAGTATTTGATTTTCACATTTATTAATCAACCCAACATATTTAATCACCCTGTGGCATAATTCTGGAGCAACGAGAACGTTTATTCAGGAAAATTACATTAAAACGCAATTAAAGTTTGGAGTATCAACCCTATACATTGATGTGTTGGTGATAGAAAAACCCGCGGCGTGTTTCTTAACATCATAATCCACACACTCGGCTAACTCATGGCCAATTCCATAGCTCCTTGACCATTCAATTTTTGCAAATTTCATTTTCTTCACTTTCCTAGCCTGACAAGTGAAAGTATGCAAGAAAAATCAACCAGTAAGCATATTTTTTGGATGAGCAGCTTAATCGGTCCTTGTCTCTACCATAAGTACGCCTTGGACACAGTACACAAGCATATCAGTACCCTCCCATTTTAAAAAATCATGTAGGTAAACTTTGGCTAGATCATCGAATCACCTAATCCAATCACGTTACCTATGGTTTACAGGGTCGGCTGAATTTGAGTCAAGAAGTAAAGGAGCCCACAGAAACTAAATTGAAGCATTATACTAATCCGTACTTAACAAAAAAAAAAGCTAATCGTGAGCTATAGTATCACACAAAATATATGAAGAGACAAAATAACATGTATATTCACAATCAGAAATGCCTCGTGCCAAATTACGGCGAGATGTGCATTGCGGAACATAAACCTCTTATTGGCTGGGTCAGTGACTAACAAACATCCAAAAATCCATTGTTCTCAATATGGCGATTTTCCCCAGAACATTAACCTCTTCCATTTAGCTTTTCCTCACATTTTAGTAACATTTTACCTCATAATACACCAAATCATCATCAAATTTTCACGATTTTAATAGAATTCACAATATAAGGCTTCAAAAATAGCTATAATTTCTCCAAAACACTGATAATAAAAGTTGCAGTAGTACCTCTGCAGGTTGCAGTCTTTGGGTGCCACCTCCTAGTCATCCAAATCAACCCTTCAAGAGAAATGTTTGAAAGCCAAACCAATCATTGTGTCACGATCTCCACCTGCAGTTAAGAGCAATATTTAAAAGCTATCAACTGACAACTAAAAAATAAGTACACTGGTGCATACTACTCTTCAAAAGAATTGAGGTTGCACAACTTTTAAATATGTTTGAGTGATATGTGATGCTATCTCAAAGTAGGTATAATATTACTAACTAAACCAACTCAGACATCAGAAGTGCCAGGACTCTACTACTCCTACATTTGCATACGATATCAAGAGGTAGCTAATGTCTTTGCCTTCCGTCATTAACTACAGCTTGCCGTTCCCTTTGCTCTACTGCATTTTTCTTTATATCGTTTGACTCCCTTTCTCAAAACTGGTTCATATCATTTTCCCCTTTCATGTTATCTCTGTTGTCTCCCCAAATCACAGCTTTTCCTTTCTTGAACAACCCACATTTTACAAAAATAATTCCTTATCATCTGGCAATTACGCCTCCTCCACCATTGATTATCGATTCTGGGTATGCCATTGTCTCCTCTACTTCCTCGCTCTCCCCTCTCAACCCTCTCCCTCCCTCATTCCCTTCTTCCCTTTCAATTCGAACAAATCAAAACATAACCATAATTTGGTGCAGGATATTTTATCATTCGACAAGCACACATGCTGTGAAGTAGGTAAGCTCACCTCAATCGAATGAATGCAAACAGACAACCACTAAGCAAAAACAGTGACATCAATCAAAACACTAAACACCAAAATTGGCCCTAAAATAGCAGAGTTTACAATACTCTAATAAGGAGCATTCCAAGGCCCCTCTCTCTCTCTCAAAACAAGGTAGTGATGTCATGTTTACATAGTGGAAATTGTAAACTGCATTAACTCAACTCATTGAGGCTTTATAATATAAGAAGCAAGGAAATCTAGTAAGTTATTATCGCACTGTATTCCAATGTTAAGCAAAAGAACCACATAGCATTTTGAGATACTTACTACGCATTTGGGTTGTCAGAATGATGGTCATGTAATAGATTAGATAAAAATGTACCAAGAAAACTAAAGGAAGCGGGAGAAATTGACAATATGAAAACTAATATCTTAACAAATTGATTTAAAACAGCGGAAGTGAAGCAATCAGAGTTTGACACAAGTCCATGTTCTCTCACGATGCCTAGAACATGTATGAGACATTGAGACTTACATGCCAAGAACACGCAAATGATAGGGTTATTAGTTAAAACAATTTTAATCTGTATTAAAACGCATTAAAACCAAAAAAAATCATTTCAAAGCCTCCTCCTCCTCCTCCTCCTCCTCCGTCCTTACACCTCATCTCTCTTCTTCCTTGCCCCAAACCCTCCCTCCTCCTCCTCTGCCATCCCCCTTCCCATCATGAATGAGCAGGTTTGGAAAACCATATTGGAACAGACATTTTTTAATCTAACACTCCTATCTCCTCATCCTTCCCCTTCTATTTTCCTACACCGCTACCATCGCCTCTTCCTATTCTTATCCGTACCCTTTACCCTACGCCGCCTACTCTTCTACCTTCAAAATTTGGCCAAGAGAACAATGGAATTGCGGGATAAAAAGCTATGACGAGTATAAAATGGAAGGAAGGAGTTAGGGTCAAACAAGTGGGGTGAATGTAAGTGAACACGTGATGTAACAAAGTAAGGCTGCATAATTTCACAACAATCACACTACCTCTACAAACTTATAGCCTAAGCAACATAATCAAATAGCTTCGAGTAAATAAACATTAGAACCACAAGACTATGTTCAAATTATCATGTGCTTTTTGTAAATAAAATAAACTTGGTGTAAGGATGTAAAGAGAGCATGCAAACAATACTTAGGAGATGTAGATATCAGCCGGCCTTAGTCCCCTCTCATCAAGGGGAAAAAAGAAGTTTTCTGCATCTCAGTATATATAAAGCCCTCTAAAACAATGAAGATTTGCATTGCTGCAAAGACACAACCTATTAGCCAACTTTAACAATCCTCTCTTCTTACTGGAGTTTGAACTATCGATTGGAATATAAAGTAACTATTAACAATTACCTCTCTGAGATGTAGGAGCCGAGTCTAAGACTTAGGGACGGGCATACCCAGACGTTCAAGATTTACCAGGCCATACCTCAGATGTAAGCCAATAGTGGGGGGCACGCAAAAGAAACATGGTGTCTCAAACTTTTGTTTGCATTTTTTATTTGGGCATATATATGGTCAGCCATGGAAATGTAACTATCAAAATAAGTAAATCACAACAATTGGGACAAGAGATATAACATTCCGACGGAGACGTCACTCTCATATTCCGAGAATTTGAACCAATACATGGGTTATTTCAAAAAGACGAGATTCAAATAACATGAAAATGAAGGAATATATCCACGTAAAAGCACCGACACTATCATTCCCAACCACCCTCGCCTAACCCACACCTAGCCCACACCAAACTCGTTTTGTGCCAACCCATTTTACACACCGAAAAAATTACTCCAAACAATCAAAGGCTTAAATGAAACAAGTTTCTTAACAACTTTAAAAAGTGTAGATTGAATTAATAGATTGTGGAAGTAGAGAAATAGGGGTACCTATGAGTATAGTGCAAAGAGAGACCACGATAGACACCCGTGAAGAAAACGGTGGTGAAACAAGAGGTTGTCATTCCCGAAGCGGACGTCAAGCCCCTAAAAACTCACGCTCCTATCTGTAGTAATTGAAAATCAATTAGGCACGCTCCTATATGTCGTCATCGAAAATCAATTAGGTGGTCGCTCACAAATCTAAAAAATTATGGGAGAGTTCATGGTGATCATGGGGAAGTGAAATGGAAGAGTTAATAGTACCACACAATTGTTGAATTGCTATATAGGCCCTTCCAAGCCAAAGGCCAATCTTCAACCAACAATCTCACAGTAAGTGATACGGTGATAATGGGCACTGGAGTTAGGCGTAATGCTGCTGCTAGGAGGAAGGAAAAGTTTTCTTACAGCTAGTGATACGGTGATAATGGCCGCAGTAATTGTATAATTATTCTGTAGTGACTAACTTCTAAAGTCTAAAGTCTGGGGTTGCAAAGTCATAGGTGTTTATGATAGCAGCTCCTGCTAAACGATGGATGGCGTTCTTTTTCATTCCGTTTGTGACATTTTATATAGTTATACCCAGCAAATAAAGCTATTTCAGAATACAATATAGAGAAACAATCTTTATAACAGAAACATTTAAGAAAATTTGCATTTCCTAATCATGTCAAAGTTCAGAACATTGAAGTACCCATGTAAACTATGAACTCATGAAGTAATATAGGTGTAATAGAAGAATGATGCAATGCTTAATATTAAGATTGTTATTACATGTTTTTAAGAAAATTCCTAGAAAATTGAAAGAAGCGCAAACAAGATACGCTGGAACGATACTCACTAAACCTCCTGGAAGCTTGGTAAATGAATGGCTTCAGTCAATCTTCACCGAGGAGAACAAGTAGTGAATAAACCAGAAGGAGGAAAGGAATCCAACTGTACCTGTCACCAACATGATGGCAAAGACGGTAAATAGAGAGTATCCCAAGTAGAGAGTGGTGGAGACGGGGCCGCTCAAACTCTTAAGGTCGAACATGAGATAGATAATGGAATAAAGGAAAATGTAAATGGCCACAGAACCCGAGGCAAAGAATGACTTCCACCACCATTTCCAATCCTCAACACAAAGATGCATGTATGTCAGAACAAGGGAGCTAGACTTCAGCACAGACAACCACGAGTAAGATCAGGACAGTGAAAAAGAAACCAAAAACATAGTAAAACCGACGATCAAAGCAATCACAAACTTACAATGACTAAAAGCTCACAAAATTGAAGACGACGAACAAATTAATCACAAATCTAATTAAATAAGAAATAACCACCAAATAGACCAACATAAAAATGAACAAGAATCAGCAGGACTAAAAGCGTGAAATAAATCACCAATAGGTACATCGCATGCATAAAATCGCAGCGGTCGTATTTGCCATGGATAAGGCGGACCATAATAAGGAGCTAAACAATAAGAATTGAGAAGGAAGAAGAGAAGAGAAAGGTAGTCATGGAAGGGCTTAATTGGTGGAGGTATTATTAGATAGGAAGAGAAGGAAGAAGATACGAACAAGGCATGAATAGTGAGGGAGGGGATGGACGGTGTAGGTTAGACAATAAGATAAGAAAAGAAGTTGGAATTTCCAAGGGGTCCCATGCCACTGTTAATCACGTGACAAGCACAAGGGGGACTATTTTATGTGAATAGTAAATGGGGTGTTGGGGCTTTTTAAGAAGTAAGTATAAGTATAGATGTAGATGTAGAAGAGGATGAAAAGTTGGTAAGAATAAAATAACAAGGGAGAAGGATGTAAATACACTAGGCCGATACTCTTTTCCTCTCCTGCCCTTCCTTACTTTTTTATCCATTCCTTCATTTTTTTCGTGTGTATTTTTTTTAGGAAAATGAGATGGCGTCACCGGGTGGTACTCAAATTGAGTACCACCTGGGCTATAATTGTAATTTCATTAATGATTTTTCACTCCCCTCCACTAATTTTTGAATTCTAAACATATTAGTGGTTAAGGGTATTTTAGGAACTTTTAACCTTATAATTAATAACAACAATTTTTTTTTAGAATAATTGAAAGATTTCCCACTCCATACTTGTAGGTGTTTGCAGGCAAATTTCTTAACAACAATCTATATATGACATATTAATATTTTTGTTGTTAGTCAAAAGCATAAGCAAAATTAATGTCATAAGCATTATCCCCTTAAACTCACACTAACATTGAGAAACTATCGTGGTTTTAGCAGTAAGTCAGTAGCCGTAGTGTATGTTGATGTGATGAAGCCATGGTTTTAACTTTTAATCCTTGGTAGTATTAGCCGTGTATTTTTACAGGCAGTGAATTGGTTAGATTGTAAACAACGAAGTAAATTGGAAAAACTTTGGGTCAATTGATTTGTCGTAGTCGGGTTTGTGTGCATCCTACTTGACCCGTCTGTTCAGTAAATGTAAAACATAATAGATGACGAACACAATATAAAATATCGATGACGAAACGTAATTATCGATGAAGATAATTTATTGTAAATTGGGTTAGTATTAAATATATTGTTTTGATGTAAATTATTATTGATAAGATTTTTAGTTTAGTTAAGAGTTTAATTTTAATTTAAATAACAATACATATAAAATTACATACCTACCCTTCAAATTTTGCCGCTAAAACGAAAGCTTAACATTTTATTTTTTATTTTACCTTTTCTTAAATTATGGTGGCGCCGATATTCGGTACCACCCGGTGACGCCCTATCGCCATCCTTTTTTTTATTATAGCGTGGACCAGCTACCGCCTCGGCCTACTATGGCCATGATTTTCAAGCCCCATATCTCAAGTTATACTTCCTAAGTTTACATGTCTAAAAAGCTTTAGATGTTAACTAAAACGGGTTTTTGAATCACATTAATAGCTCCTTTACTACTCTAAATATGGGCATTATAATTTGACTACGCGAAACAAAGGATCTGCAGGCCATGATTGACTTGTCGAAAAAAAAAAACGAGTATATCTCACAACAGTAGGTCTTGCTTGCGACGGATCGGATCTTGCGACGGGTATTTTGTGAGAGGAAATGGGTAGAGAGGACAAGGTGGGCACCCCCATGTGCTTCTCCACTCACCCTTAATGGGTATTTTGTGAGAGAATATGGTATCCGTCTTAAGCTTGTGACGGATAGTGTCCGTCACAAATGAGAATTTGTGATCTCACAATCTAGATGTCTATATTGTGTGATTCAAATTGAAAATGAAAGTTAGTTCAATTAGATGATATTTGGTGTAGGGTGGGCAAAATGGTTCAACCCGAGCAAAGAGATATGTGGCCTCATAATTGTTGCTGAAATATGGCTGAATGTTAAACGTATATGACCTTAACCCGATCCGTAACCCCTATAACCGACCCATATTTGATCAAAACCGTATTTTAGCACGACCCACGACCCATTTGGATGTGTGACCGGATTTCAATTCTGATATTTCCGATCGTTTGTCCGAACCCGGGTTCGCTATCTGCGTTTCCGGGAAAAGGCTCCTCTTCTATATCAGGAGTCAGGACGAAATTGAACGCGCGTTTCAATTTCATCTTTTCCCCCAAATTCTAAATCCCCGAAATTCTCACATTCACCCCAAAAATCATCCATCAATTTACCTTTTCTCCGAATCAATTAATCATACTTCGATCAATTTCTTCAATCCTCGCAACAATCGACTCTTTCTTACAACTTAATTTGAATTTCAATTCCAATATCTAGGGTTTCAATTCCATCCTTTTTCCCCAGCTTCAAAACCCTAATTTCTCTAATTCATCAACCCTTTCGGTGAAATCCTAACTAAAATTTGATGGAATTTCCTAGGGTTTACGGAGATTCCTCATTACCTTCATCCTCGTCGGAACTAACCTCATCAATTGCTAAAATTGATACAGTAGACGGAAGCCATGAATTCCGAATCAATGGTTATTCGTTGTCGAAAGGAATCGGAATTGGGAAGTATATAGCTTCAGATACGTTCATGGTGGGAGGTTATCTTTGGGCAATTTACTTTTACCCTGATGGAAAGAGTCCTGAGGACAATGCCAATTATGTTTCGCTTTTTATCGCTCTTGCGAATGAGGGGACCGATGTTAGGGCGCTGTTTGAGCTCAAGCTTGAGGATCAAAGTGGGAAGAATAATCATAAGGTTCATTCGCATTTCGGACGGCCTCTCGAAACTGGTCCCTACACGCTTAAATACCGCGGTAGTATGTGGTATGCTTGGTCGTTTATTTATTTATTATGTTTTTGTAAATGTTGGAACTTTGGAATTGTAGTTTGTTGTATGAACTTTGTTGCGTCAGACAAACCGGTTTACCCCTTGTATGAACTAGTTGATGGTAAGACTTAAGATAGTACATGGTCTCATCTTACAGATATACTTATGTTTTACACGACTCGATTGAGACTTAAGGCCCTTGCGCGGTGTTCTTTTGGACTTAAATTCAGCTCATTTTTCTAAGGTCAGGCCTATTATTATTGCATAGTTCACCGGTTTTAGGTCAGGCCACATCCATTGAGTAGTTGATGGTAAGTCAGTACATGGAGTCATCTAACAAAGATACTTTCTTACATGGAGTCATCTCACAAAGATACTTTTGTATGAGACCGTCTCTTTTGAGAGACTTTGGCCGTGTTCTTTTGGACTTAATTTTAGATTAGTTTAGGTCGCGTCCATTCAACTCAGGTCTGGTGAGGTCAGTTCCGGTCCATTATTATTGTTATAGCTCACCAGTTTCAGCAAATTTCATTGCAAAAGAACACGACCTCAGTGTGGTATCGTTAGGCAGTAGTGTATTGAGGGTGGAACATAATTCGCTGTCTACTGACTTAGCTTTTTTACTGTTAATGTTGTATCTGCATGAAATTTTAAGGGCCGGTTTGAAGATTTGGATGATATGGTTAGTTGTGTGCCAGCATAATTGCAGGAGATTGTTAGAGTAAAGCATGGCATTTTTATGACAGGGACAATAATAATACTCTCTTTGCCTCGGTGAATTTTTGTCCTTTCATTTTGGCACAAAGACCAAAGAAAGAATGGGGGACCATTTGTCGTTCCACTTAGTAGATGACAAGTGGACAATATTCCCATTGGGTTATCAAATTTTACTCATAGACAACTTTCCTAATATAGAAAAGACTACAATTGACCGGGACGGAGGGAGTAGTAATTTAGTATTACTATTACAAAATTGCGGGTATGATTTGTATCCTAAGTTCTTAACATGGAAATTATTTTAAAGAGATTTTATATGTATCAGTATGCTCCAGCTATTTGATTTGTTGGACAATATTTAAAGCTATATCTTAGGAAGCCCTGCCATGAGGATGTACTATGGAAGTATGGATGATAGTTTTGATGGACTATCGGCTGAGACTTGTGGCAGCAAGAGTAAATAGTTATGCAACTTATAGTTTGAATCTCCATAATCAGTCAATTCCTTCTGGTGCAGCTTTTTCGTAAATGCATATATAATGCGCTGTAGGTAGTAGTGTATGGAAGAGAAACGTTACAATAAGCGAAGTGGTTTAGGATTATGCATCCTAATCAATAGGATAAAAGTGATAAAGGGAAGAGTATGTGCCATGATATTTTAAGTGGCCGAGTGTATATAGGCTGGGTGTAAATTTCTCACAATGGGCTTTCAAGAATTTTGAACGCTAAAAGAAGGAAGTATTTTGTAGATGATTGTATTTTATCAAATAAGCATGGGCATTTTGAGCTGAGAACGAATCAACCAGATTCACAATGAAGACAAGTGATGTTGCAGGTCTTCAAACGAAACGAAACTAACATATGTCATTACTTTTCTTCTCCCATATACATATATAGGGTAAGTTTCTGTGGAGAGTAGTGTGTGTGTGTGGGTGGGTGCGCGCGTGCGTGCGCGTGGAAGTTAATTTTGACTTGGTTTGTTACAATTGCTCCAGTCTCATTGAACTTGTGAAGAGAGTGGGAAGTGAGTAATTTTGTTTGAGCTTTTCATGTGTGTTTTTCTTCAATTCAGCCGTTGTCCCAAAGAGTAATTCTGATAGAGTGCCTAACAAGGGACAATCGCTTGACTACATATCAAGCTGGCGCCAAATTTTTTGGGACTAAGCTTTATTGTTGTTAGTGGTGTTGCACTTTAAGACTTTTAGAGTTTTAGTATCAACTATCAACACAGCTTTTGCCTCATTTAAGAAAAGACCTTAAAGCTATGTACCATACTGCCAGTGTACCACTGATTAAATTGATTTCTTACTGTTTTTTCCCTTTACTTACTAAAGTTTAAGTTGGTTGGCTGCTGCTTTTGTAAAGTTATGGTGTGATTGGGCATTATTCGTTCGCCAGTCTTGAGGCCTTCTGTCAAGTTTGTATTTGACCTTTTGATTTCTCAGGGGTTATGAACGCTTTTTTAGAAGAACTTCACTGGAGACATCTGATTACCTTCAAGATGATTGCCTTGTGATCACCGGCACGGTTGGCGTCGTCAAATCTCATACTGAGGGACCCTAATTATATTTGATGTAAAACTGCTCGGTTTTAAACTGCAATTCAACGAACTGTTTATTTTGTTTTCTGTGTTTATGTTGCAGCGGAATTAACTGTATTTTTTGGGTTTTTGTATGTGTTGGAACAAATAAAAATAAAAGATATGAATTAGCTAAGACAATCTCGCAAAATCACTCAACTAAGACTTGAATTAATCAAGTGATCTCGCAAGACAACTTGACCAACTCGTGTATGATCTTTCAACCTCGCAAGATATCAAGAACACACGAATTCAACCTAGCAAGGAAGAATGTTTATTATTTACCTCTCTCAAGAAGTAAATAATATAACTTAAAGCTCGCAAGCTAATAAGAACAAACAAGTAATAACTTGAATTCAATTCTCAATTGTATGTTAAAACTGATTACAAAGCTTAGTATTTATACTAGTACTACTTTCCTTAAACTAACTAGAAGTAATTAGGAAATAACATGATAATTACCACCTTGTAAAATAAAATAAGATTACTACCTTTATTCAAACTAGTAAAATAATAACAAATCTCTATTTAGGAAAGTACTAATTTCATCCATCTTTTCCACCTTGTGATCAAATCCTTTCATTGTTGAATGTCCGTCCATATGTGCCACCCGCGTAAGATTTGCACAGCTCGACTTAAAACGATCATATCTCATTCGTTACTTATCCAAATAAAGCGTGTGACCACTTGTTTGAAAGCTAACATCATGTACTTTCATCTCTAAGTGAAATCACGTCAAAATAAGCTATATATTCTGAGATATTTCGCTCTAAAGTCAAGGGAATGAATCTGAAATGTCAAGAATGACTTGAACTTGCATTTTGAACATATATGCATGTCCCTCATATATCAGTATTCATATTCAGTTCCTCCGTCAGATATTGGTAAACAGTTTGGGAAACTTCTAGAAAGCAAGATTGGTACCGATGTAACTTTTGAAGTTGATGATGAGATCTTTGCTGGACATAGTGTAGTTCTGGCAGCACAGTCACCTGTGTTCAGGGCTCAGCTTTTTGGTCCAATGAGAGAGAAAAGTATGAATTTCATAAAGATTGAAGACATGGAAGCTCCACTTTTCAAGGTGTGTTTCGGTGATTTAACAATATTTTATGTTTGTTCTTTGTTCTTTGTACGGGGAGCTGGGCCGAGTCGAGCTGAGCCCAACCTGGGCCTTGCTCGGCTTGTAAGCAAAATTCGACCTCGAGCCGATCTCTAACTTAAAAAAAATTGTGCTCTTTATGAAATATTTTACAAGATAAGGGCAAGATCTTTTTAAATAAGAGTTTATAAGAGCAAGATCTTTAAAAATAAGAGCAAGATTTTATCATGATAAAATATTTTTGTAAAATAAGAGCAAGATTTTATCTAATTACACATGTTTGAGCCGTTCGCGAGCTTTTCGAGCTGAGCCAACTTTAGCTCGGCTAGACTCGTAAAGTTCTTGAGCATATCCCGAGATCAAGCCGATCTTTGATCGAGCTTGGCTCGAGCTGCTCGCGAGCTCTCTCGTCTCATTACACCCCTAGCTAGGCCATGTTCTTTGGATGACTTTTTTCTATGACTCTTCATTTTTCCTCTACCCTTGTCCGAGATGGAGATGGTTATGCACTTGGACATTTCATTTTAAACCAAAAACTTGTGAACATTTCACAAATAGCCGAGTCAGATACCTTCGCACTCACTCATGTCGGATACTTTCTTTACGAGCGCGAGTAATAAAAAGCAGTTAGTGTCTGCACATTGAGCTTTCCTATGGATAGGATGTGCAACAAACATGCGTTTTTTTTCTTCTGGTGAACCTTCTTAATAAATGTCTTACCAAGGCACCCCTCCTTGTTCTGGAGAAGCATTTATACAGGAAGGCTAATTCACTTACTAGTAAGCATCCATTTGTTTTACCCCGCAGTTGACTCCTAGTAGCATTTCCTTGGCAAAAATGAATCTGCTTCTCTTCATTCTGTGTTTGGTGTTTGGTGCCTTACTATCCTATGGCCTATGTTACTCCTACTCTTCTCTTCATATGTTTTCGCGTACACATGTCTAACACTCGACACCCGAGACTGGATGAGACTTGATCAGTGGTCACTTCACTTTATACCAAAAACATGAAATTCATAAATTCGCCAAGTTGACACTTTGTAGCTAATAAATTAGCGTTGGATATTTTTAACGAAGTCTGAGAAACATAGCTAATATAGCAAGCTTTTCTTGAAAAGTTAGTGTAGTAATCATGATCTTTGGTTGTTTGGCGCTTCATAACATCTCTGTATTTTGCTGCAAGAATATTGTAATCCCGCAATAGATCCAGTTTTGTAGATTCATCATCTCTTAACTATAAGATAAGTCTTCCTTCGTTAACTTTCTAATTTGTATGACTTTCAGGCTTTACTGCATTTTATATATTGGGATGAATTGCCGGAGATGTATGAGCTTACTGGTTGGAATTCTAAAGGGGCTTCAACCTTAATGGCTCAGCATATGCTTGCTGCTGCAGACCGTTATGGACTTGAAAGGCTTAAACTTCTCTGTGAGTTTAAACTTGGTGAAGATATTGCAATAAACACTGTCGCAACAACTTTAGCCCTGGCTGAACAGCATCATTGTGAACAACTAAAATCGAATTGCCTAAAGTTCATTGCACTACGTGAAAATTTGAGAGGTAAGATACGTATGAAATCTTGCAATTTCTATGTTTCCTTGATTTCCTGCAAAAATCTTTTTGGGCTGTTTATGGATGTAATTGAAGTAATTGATGTTATGGCGGTAGTATAAAAAACATTGGAGGAAAAGGAATAATCTTATCTGATTGTTGTGGCGTGACTTTAGATCACTGTCCTAAAGTCGTTTATGCCCCGTGTACTACACACGGTCTCAGTGCAGTCGACCCCCAGGATTACACAACGGCTGCAAACTTCGTGTAGGGAAGAAAGCAGATGAGAACCACCATAAACGTTGTCATGACTCTTTTAATTAAGTTACAGAAGACATTTTGTTGTAGCAGAAAGTATTGGTGTGAGAAGGAGGAGAAAGACATTTCACAAATAAAAGGTGGGCAAGCCCGCACCGCAGGTGCTCTACCAAAGCCCAAAGCCCAAAGCCCAAAGCCCAAAGCCCAAAGCCCCCAGCCGGCCGTGGCGTGCGCGCGCGCGCGCGCGCGTGTGGTTGGTTAGATACTTACCACACACTCACCTAGTAGAGTAGTGTAAGGGGTCATATATAAACCCATAAAACTGTTTTTCATGGTCAATGTGGGATAGGAAAACACAAGTGGGTAGCTTATTTTGAAGCATATATCCAACAATCCCCCACATGATTCAAAAGAAGACTCAAAAGGAAAGAAGACTATGGCAACGGAGACTCGGAGTTTAAAACGCTGGTGTCTTGTGGACTTTAACCAGTGTTTAGTAACTTACATTTGGTCTCAACCGCCATTCTGAGTGGATTAACGCCTTTAACCTTTAAATGGAGTTGGTTTGAGATCAAGTGCGCACTTACCGATTCTCAAATTAGGGTGAGAACTCGCGACATTCATGAACTCATCATGAATAAAAAACTTTGTAAATATCTTTTACTTAGATTTACCAAGTGCCCTCTCAAATTATTTCCTGGTATTTCATGAATGCCTCTAAAGATTCCAAGCCACAAGAATCTCTTGGGGGTAGGGCAAGGCACCCCCCACATTCACATAGGTGAGTTCATCAAGTTTGACTGTCACAAACCATCCTTTTGGACTATAAACTCATTAAGAGCAAGTGCCCATCCTTACAAAATGACAGTAAAAACACATACGTAATACTACATTTAACACAACAATGGGAATGGAAGTAGTATTTAACAATCTAAGTTCCTTGTGATTTCGTTTGACCAGTTGAACTTAAACAATTAAGACGGGTATCCATCACAAGTCACTTCTTTACAGGCTTTAAACCCATTCCCTGACTCCAGCACTAATTTTCTGCAGAGGCCTTTAGTAAGAGGATCGGCAATATTCCTCTCAGATCTTACATACTCGAGTGATATCACATTATCTCTGATCAGATTTCTCACAATTCCATGTCTTAAGGGAATGTGTCTCTTTTTGTCGTTATACGCTTGATTATTTGCTACCCCGATTGCAGCTTGTGAATCACAGTGCATGGAAAGTGATGGAGTCGGCTTCCCCCACAAAGGAATATCTGCTAGTAGCCCTCTTAGCCATTCAGCTTCTTCTCCTGCCAAAGCTAAAGAAATAAACTCAGATTCCATAGTAGATTTAGCAAGACAAGTTTGTTTAGTCGACTTCCAAGAAATAGCACCACTAGCAAGAGTAAACACATAACCACTAGTAGAGTGAATCTCATCATTACCAGATACCCAATTAGCATCACAGAAACCTTCCAGAACACAAGGTGTTTTGTCAAAGTGTAGGCTCCAATCCATGGTGCCTCTTAGGTATCTCAAGAGTCTAATCAAAGCATTCCAATGATCTCTACTAGGATTATGAGTATATCTACTAAGCCTACTAACGGTGTAGGCAATGTCAGGTCTAGTGCAATTCATTAAAAACATGACACTACCAATCACTTTAGCATATTCTTCTTGAGACACACTATTACCATTATTCTTCGTTAGGTGAATACTAGAATCATAAGGAGTGTGAAGTGGTTTACAATCATATTGATTAAACTTTCTTAGAATTTTCTCAACATAATGAGATTGACTCAAACACAATCCTGATTCAGTTCTACTGATTTTAATGCCAAGAATAACGGCAGCCTCACCCATATCTTTCATATCAAAACGTGAGCTCAAGAAGTCTTTTGTTTCATTTATGACATACATGTTGGTGCCAAAGATAAGCATGTCATCCACATACAAGCAAATTATCACACAACCATTTTCATCATGTCTAGCATACACACATGAATCAGAATCATTAACCACAAAACCATTTGATGTTATCGTTTTGTCAAACTTGTCGTACCACTGTTTTGGTGCTTGTTTTAGACCATACAATGACCTAATCAATTTGCATACCTTATCTTCTTGACCGGGAATTATGCACCCCTCGGGTTGTCTCATATAAATTTCCTCATGCAAATCACCATTTAAGAATGCAGTTTTAACATCCATTTGATGTATGACAAGATTATGAATGGATGCAAGTGCTACCAATGCTCTAATTGTGGTTACCTTAGTCACAGGTGAGTAGGTGTCAAAGAAATCTAAACCCTTGGTTTGACGGTTCCCACAAACAACCAGCCTAGCCTTGAATTTATCAATGGACCCATCTGGCTTAAGTTTCTTTTTAAATACCCATTTGTTACCTAAGGCTTTACAACCTCTAGGAAGCTCAGTCAAGACCCATGTATTATTACTCATTATCGAATCAATTTCGCTATTGATAGCCTCAAGCCAGAAGGAAGAATCGACCGATTGCATGACCTCTTTATATGTTCTAGGGTCCTCTTCAAGTACGAAAACATTAATCTCATGTTCATTTAGACACATGTTTTCAGTTAGCAAAGATGTGACAAAATCTGATCCAAAACTAGTTTTGGTCCTGACACGTTTACCTCTTCTAGGTTCTACAATTTCATTGGTAGATGCATGCTCATGAGATGAAGAAGTAGATGCAATAGGCAAGCAAGAGTTTACCGTTTTCATAGGAAAAATATGCTCAAAAAATTCAACATCTCTCGACTCTTTAATGGGTCCAAAACCTGATGACTCTTTAATAATTAAACGATATGCAGCACTGTTTGCAGCGTGACCAATAAAGATAGCATCCACAGTTTTAGGTCCAATTTTATTTCTTTGAAATTCAGGTAGACCAATTTTAGTCAAACACCCCCACACTCTGAGATAGTTAAGGTTTGGAGGGTAACCTTTCCATAATTCATAAGGGGTTTTACCGGTTTTCTTATGAGGAACACGATTTAAAATGTGACAAGCATACAAAATGGCTTCTCCCCACATATTAACAGGCATACCAGAACTTAAAAGCATTGCATTCATCATATTTTTAAGTGACCGGTTTTTCCGTTCGGCTATTCCATTTTGTTGTGGAGCATAAGGTGCGGTGAACTCGTGAATAATACCATGTGACTCACAAAAATTCTTTAGTGGTTTACCGTCATATTCTCCACCTCTATCTGATCTTACCCGTTTGATTTTTATATCTAATTGATTTTCAACCTCAGTTTTAAAGATCATAAATTTTTCTTCAGCTTCGTCTTTTGTACTCAACAAGTAGACACGTGTATATCTAGAGAAGTCATCAACAAAAGTGATATAGTAATGTTTGCCTCCTCTACTCATAGAATTTCTAAAATCACCTAGGTCAGAATGAATTAACTCTAGAAGACTTGTAGATCGTTCTACACATTTATTAAATGACGCTTTGGCATGTTTTGCCTCAACACATATCTCACATTTATCAAAACATGAGTTACTAAAACTAGGAATCAAAGTTTGTTGTTTTAGTCTTTTAATAGACGCCACATTCACATGTCCTAATCTAGCATGCCATAAAGAAACAGACTCAGCAATATAAACAGAAGCAGAAATATTCTTATTGATAGTCTCAACATCAAGTACAAACAAACCAGCATTACAAAATCCTTTCCCAACAAAGTTCCCATTTTTCGTGAGAACAAGCTTATCAGATTCAAAAGTCAGCTTAACACCAGCCTTGTTAAGGAGTGAGCCGGATATGAGATTTCTCTGGATGTCGGGTACATGCAACACATTGTTCAGTTCAAGAGTTTTCCCGGATGTCAACTTGAGAAGGATTTTCCCCTTCCCTTCAACTCTGACTGTGCTAGAGTTACCCATGAATACACATTCACCTCCGGGTACCTCCGAGTACTCTTTGAACATTTCTTTAGAAGTGCATATGTGCCTCGTTGCACCCGTATCCAACACCCATTCGGAAATATTACTTACCAAATTAACTTCCGACACAACAGCAGCTATAATATCATCTGACTCGACTAGGTGGGCTTGAGACTTGTTACGCTTATACTTAACATTATGACCATCTGGACAGAATTTAGACACATGACCAGTTTTACCACATGTGAAACACTCGCCTTTGAACTCCCTTTTATACTCCCTTTTTCCTTTGAAATTTTCTGTTTTCTTAGGTCCAAAAAATTGATTTGTCTTATTTGATCCCTTTGAAAAATGTTTTGGTCCTTTTTGAAAATTTTTCTTAGACTCAACCAAGTTAGCAGTGGAGGACGAATGATCAACTTGTTTTCCTTTGGTCTGAAACCTGTTTTGTTCTTCAACTTTTATGTGAGACACGAGTTCTAAAAGAGTAAATTCTTTTTGTTTGTGTTTCATATTGTGAACAAAATTCTGCCAAGACGGGGGTAATTTATCAAGAAGACAATTAGCTTGAAACATTTCACAGATTTTCATACCTTCAGCAGAAATTTCAGAACATAAGTTTTCATAGTCATGAACTTGGTCTAAGACGGGTTTTTGGTCAGACATTTTAAAAGCAAGCCACCTACTACAAGCATATTTTTTAGACCCATAATCATCACTACCATATTTTATTTTGAGAGCATCCCAAATATCTTTAGCGTTAGAGAGTTTAGCATAAATCATATAAAGGGAGGGGTTCATATAGTGAAGTAGCATTCCTCTACAAGTTTTGTTATCGCATGCAAAGTCCCTACCACTATTAGGAGGAGCATAAGTATTTGTGAGGGTGTAGTCTACACGAATTTGACCGAGAAAGAAGTCCATTTTATCTGCCCACATTTTATAATTTTTTCCGTCAAAAGGGGCGAGTTTAGACATATCTGGAATAATGGGGTTCGACACAATGAAGGTAGAGATGGGGATACCATCGAAAGTTTCACTACCGGAAGCCATAATTAAACAAATTAGTAAACGACTTTAGATTGTTATGGCGGTAGTATAAAAAACATTGGAGGAAAAGGAATAATCTTACCTGATTGTTGTGGCGTGACTTTAGATCACTGTCCTAAAGTCGTTTATGCCCCGTCTACTACACACGGTCTCAGTGGCAGTCGACCCCAGGATTACACAACGGCTGCAAACTTCGTGTAGGGAAGAGAGCAGATGAGAACCACCATAAACGTTGCCATGACTCTTTTAATTAAGTTACAGAAGACATTTTGTTGTAGCAGAAAGTATTGGTGTGAGAAGGAGGAGAAAGACAAATTATTTTTTTGTTGTGTTTCAAAAACTGGAAAGGGTGGTATATATAGAGAAGTGGGGTTGTGGCATGCATGAACTGCAAAGCTAAACACCGCAGGTGCTCTACCAAAGAGCAAAGCCCGAGCCCGAGCCCGAGCCCGAGCCCGAGCCGGCCGTGGCGTGGCGTGCGCGCGCGCGTGTGGTTGGTTAGATACTTACCACACACTCACTAAGGGGTCATATATAAACCCATAAAACTGTTTTTCATGGTCAATGTGGGATAGGAAAACACAAGTGGGTAGCTTATTTTGAAGCATATATCCAACAATTGACAATAATTTCCATCCACTACCTAAGTCATATTAGAAGACAGAAGTAAACAAGGATATTATTGTACCGAGGGCCTTTTTTTTTTGCCGTGTTTCTTAAATCTTCTACCACTTGTTTTAGAAGATAAGCTGTATCATATAAACAGCAGTAGGTTTTGCTTGCGACGTATCGGATCTTGCGACGGGTATTTTGTAAGAGGAAATGGGTAGAGGGGACAAGGTGGGCACCCCCATATGCTTCTCCACTCACCCTGGGTATTTTGTGAGAGAATATGGTATCCGTCTTAAGCTTGCGACGGATAGTGTCCGTCACAAATGAGAATTTGTGTATAAACAGAGGGAGCACATTTTTCAAGACATTAGTAACAAATGTAGGTTATTTATCTAAATTCTAAACAAATGATAGTGGTTGTCTCCTCTTGATTATACACGTATGTAACACTCTTAGCACCAAACACTACCTTTTAAGCACCTCACTTTTCTGTGCCCGTGAGTTTTGTTGGAAGACGTGTGAGACCAACACAAATCGTGATATACATTTCTCTTTTAGTTATGTAGTTTATGAGATGGTTGCGAACTAAGATACTCTTCTGTAAAAGTTTTAGTTAGGGCCTTATGGGAATGCTGCGTCTGCATTGTAACTGCATTATTATGATTCTCTTCTTTTACCAATCAGCTTACTGAAATGAGTAATATTGTGTTTCAGACTTTCAGCTGTAATGCAAACGGATGGTTTTGAGTATCTGAAAGCAAGCTGCCCACCAGTCATTTCCGAACTACTGGATTGTGTAGCGAGAATGACCGAGCATTCTAAAGTGTCTCTCTTATACACAAATGGCACTAGTATGATTGACGGTGCCGACATGAATGGTAGAAGAGTGAAGCCGAGGTTATACTGACTCCATATTTTTTTCCAAATTTATAATTAGGTTTTTAGACATTACTTTCTGGGGTTCTAGTACATGTGAGAATTACCGGTAAGATAAATGTTGAGGTAATCTTCGAAAGTTAATACTATAGTGTCGAGTCTTTCGGATTGAACTCTCTGGTGCTGAAACTTGAACATTAAAGTGAAAATATGGCTACCTGGAATCTGTACTGTATGTCTTCATGATTGCATCAATAGTTAGCTAGCCCCATTATTGAATTCGCTTGAATTTTAGATCAATTAATTTGTTATTTAATCAACTATTGCTTTACAATTGAAGTATTAAACAGACGTTACTTTCTGGTGTTCTACAGCACTGTTACAGTTGGAGGTTTAAAGTCCATGAATGAAGATTTAAAATGTTAGGATATATTATTACACAACCCAAGTATTGAATATTACTTAGGCTGTGGATGTTATTCTCAAATCTCAATAAAAGCTAATCGCCGTTTGAAATGATACATCTAAGTCGCCCCATACCAATAACTTTGAAAATTGATCATCGGACAACTCACTGAATTGCAGTACATGAAGTATCACCATTGTTGCAAAACACAAAATGACATCGGATTTTGATTTCACCATTATACGAAGATCAGTCCAAAAATAGCGCACAGTTTCCGTCTCTACGCTGGTATATGCAATGACTAATGAAGGCGTTTTTGGTTGCATCGTGCTGATAGTTTTCTAGCCTTCACTGCACACATTTTTTTTATCTTCACATCTCGGAATAATGATATTGTAAGAAGCATCTGCACAGAACTAACACCAAGTTAGACAACTATGCTAGGAGATTACTTTACCAACAAAGGATCAAGAATTGAATTCCCAAAACTTTTACAAGAGACAGTCTTACAAAAGAGTCTCATAACTCATTCATTCTCTATCATTCATTCTCTATAATTATCATACACACAGAGTTAATATACTTACTAATGCAAGTACAGTAGTAGCGGCTAGCGACTCTTCAGTATCATTGTTGTTTGATTCATATAACAAAGCAGGCGGCACTGGGAAAAATTACAGCTGCAAAGCCACAATCACTCTAGAAAGCACCATGCTACAGCTTGTGGCTCAGTTGGGCATCACCAAGATTTTCAAGAAGCAGGTACGTTGCCAACACATTCTCTCAAGACATGTGCCACATCCTCGACTACTCCTAACCTTCGAAACCATTCGAACAACACTTGAGAAGCTTCTTTGCCAACTAAGATACCTGCTTTCTCTAAAGATAATAGCAAGTCTAGAGCTGTGTTTAGCCTGTTCTCTTTCTCATAAGTTGCTAACAAAAGAGCCACACATTTATCATCAGGCTCAATACCAGCCTTTCTCATATTGTCAAATGCAACACGGGCGTTTTGGCTCTGACCTGCCAAATGGTACGCATTTATCAGTAGTCCAAACAGCTTAATGTCGGGACGAATGCCAGCAACTTGGTATGCATCGAAAACCCTTTGAGCACCTTTGGCATCACCCTTCATAGAGTAAGTTCTCAACAATGCTTTGTAAACTTCTCTACCTGCGTAAATTTCTTGAAGCTCCATTTCTTTCATTAATTCTTCTCCTTTACTAGGCATCCCTGCCCTGATGTAAGCCATGATCATAGAACCATATGATCTTTTATCTAATGGCTCACTGAGAAGCTTCATTTCCTCAAACGTTTCTTCAGCCAGGTTAAAATGGCCGGCTTTGCTATACATGTGAACCATTGTGGTCAATGTGACTTGGTCACATGTTAGGCCTCTTTTATTCATAGCTAGCAGTATGTTTTCTGCATCTTGAAGCCTCTCCAACTTTGCGTATTGATGAATCATCTTGGTGTAATCACGAATATTACCTTCAAATGATTCTTCCAAAAGCTTGTGAGAGTGTAAAGTTTTGGGCAGGAAGTCAGTACTTAGTTATAGTTGCGTGGGTTAGGATGTTGTATGCGATTTGTGTGAATCTAGCTTCCTTGTCAGAATTATCCTTAATTGATATTGGTTCGTTACTTGTGTTATGAGTCGATAGTCTATGATATGATGTGGTACTGGTAGCAGGTAGATAGAGGATGAGGATGTCATAGTCGTGATTGGTTTTGTCATTTGGTTCATATAATAGAATTATTCGAGCGGCGGTCTAGTGTAATGATTTTGTGATTTTGCGGGTTTTTGAATGTTCGTTAACGGATCGAATTTTGAGAGCTAAAGCTTATTCCTTTCCAGGTTCATGGATAGATGTCGTGTTTTTCATTCTTGGCGTGTTGTTAGCCTTTCTTGATTGGCCTTACCATAGAATCTATTGGGCGTTGAATATTAGTTGCAATTGTCATGTTGTTACGTTGTATTTCCCTTGAGGCCTTATGATAAGGCATAGTTGTTGGAGTACTTCCGTATGTGATTTGGAATGAATTGACTTAGTGGATTTGAGGAATTGCGAGGTGTGAGGTGTGATGTGGTTGGGGTTGCAAGTGGCTCATTACTGTTTTGATGATTTATATGGATGAGGCGCTGGAGACGAGTACCATGTTTTGAGTTAATGCATTCATTGGTGATGGGGATAAATTTAAGGGCCTTGGGTGGATAAGGATTTTAGGTCGAGTGTTAGGTGGCCGACAATCTAAAAACCGTGTATTTACACTGAATAAACACTACTAATATTGTTGTAGCTAACACAAAATGAATCACATAGAAATGAAATAAATTTATCTTATGGTTTAAGTAATGGCGAAATCAAAATTTATACTCCTTAGTTAAAATAGTTAAAAGACGGAAATAGGTCCATTGGGTAGACCGTAGACCTAACAAAAAAAGCGGGTTGTGTGATTTCATGTTCGTATCAAATGAAACGGGTTATGAACCCTAAATCCAAACCCGACCCAATTAAATTTTGTGTCATGTTCGTGTTGACCCATTTACATAAATGAGTCATCAAACCCCAACCCAATCCATTAACTTCGTGTTGGGTTTGTATCGTGTTTTCGGATCGTGTCATTGTTTGTCGGCTCTAGACGGTCGTTTTAAAGTACCAACAAATTAATAAGCTGAAGTAAGAAAAAACCAAAAGGGAATTTTAATTTTTCAGTAGTCTTCTCTTACTTTCGTTACCGAGTTTAATCAGAGATTCAGAATGCGTTTAGTTACGAAAGATCTTTGAATTCCCCCTTTTGAATTGGAATTGAACTGATTTTGTCCACTTTTCTGACTTCGAAATCCATTCTTTGATCATAATAATTGGCGGGTCACAGGTAATTTTGCTTATTTCTCGTAAAATCCAACTGGGGTCTGTTAAAATTTAAATATGGTGTTGTTTCGATTAGTCAATATATTAGTTGGAGTTGTGTATTTTGATTGGCATTTTATAATTGACTCAAAATTAGCTGCATTGACATTTTTTTGTAGGAAAAATTGAAACTTTGAATGAAATTGTGGGTGTTAGTTGATCATTGTATCTAGTTTAGCCCTTAATTTTAGTTTGTTAGGGTTTCATTTATGCCTTAGTTTGATGCATATTGAATTATTGATGTGGGGTAAGCTTTGATGGAGTTGGCATTTTAGACTGTTGTATGTTGAAGGGACTCAGCTAGTATTTTTTTTTTTGCAAGTAAGATGAGCTCATAATCGAAACTCAAACATTAGTACTCCGTAATTGATAGTGTATTGCCATCTAATGGGAGCTTAGTGGTTGTTTAGCAGTAGAAGTTAGGTGATTTTGTGTTGACAATGGAGTCAGCAATCGGAAAATTTGCTGACAATGGCCATTTTGAGTCCCATAACTTCACCTGTATTTTATTAGCAAGCGCAATTACGTACCATTGATGTTGGAAAACCTACGCGTTGTTGTGGATGATTAATGTCTAGACTGCCTACAATGTTAATATCTGGCTCTTGTCGAGTTATACTTAATCTGGACGAGTTTGGTTCAGTTTAAGATGGTCGCGGGTCGTTCAATTATTAAGTCGAGTTGAGTTAGGGCCTGATCCTTCAATGGGTCAGAACATAATACTTAATGGTCAAGGTCGGTTCAGTTCAGGTTGGTCGCAGGTGGATCAATTATTAGGTCGGGTCGGACCAGATCAATCGTGAGTCATATCAGCTTGTAATTTGTGGTACAAGGGTCTGGGCAGGTCGATCATGACTAGGCCAGCTTTCCATGAGAAAGAGATTGACTTGCAACCTTGCGAGTGTCTACTGATCTACTCCTTGCTGAAGCAAGTGTCGTTACTACCATGTGTTGCTCTTATTTTGTGAGTGCGTTTTTCGTATTTCCTATGGTTTTATTATGTATTTCTTTCTTGTGCCGTTGTGCTACAACTGTACTCTTGGCAGCTTCATGCTGTGCATTTTTGTCTTTACTTCTACTCTGTCAAATATCCCATGTGTTTGTACTTCTACTCTGTCAGATACTAAAATGGAAAGTACTTCTACTCTGTCAAATATCCCATGTTGCATTCAACCATACTCTTATGTATAGTCGATAGAGTTCGTTAATTCATTACTCTTTAATATATTATCTTTTACCCCCCCCCCCCCCCCCCCAATTTCTCTTAAAATTCATGATTTCATGGTAATTACAAGGATAGACCAGATTAGCTGCTAGTCAGAATGGTGGAGTTGGCAGCAGATAAGCATGTCCGGTATATCGTGTCTGTTGAAAAGGTCAGTTCTATACCTTCTAGTTTATTTTTACTCTCTCAATTTGTCAACATTTGTGCACTTTTCAGTGATGTACTTTTTTTAATTTCTGCTTGTGCTTTTAGAAGAAGGATTCGTTTGAATCGGTGGTGATGGAGCACCTCAGAATGAACGGTGCTTATTGGGGACTTACTACACTCGACCTTTTGGGAAAGCTTCATGTTGTTGATCAAGATGAAGTTATTTCATGGGTTATGGAATGTCAGCATGAAACTGGTTTGTAGATTGATGTCGAACCTTTTGCTGTATATTTCTGCAATTAAATCGTTATTGATTTACATTATCTATAATTAATGGTTTTCTGTTCAGGTGGTTTTGGTGGTAATATTGGGCATGATCCACATATACTTTACACTCTTAGCGCTGTTCAAGTTTTAGCTCTTTTTGATAAGCTGCATATTTTGGACGTCGATAAGGTGTCTAATTGTATCCTTTGCAGCTGTATTCTGTTATGCTTCATATATTATGAAATATGGTACAGTATGAACTATGGATTCTGGAATTTGGTCACAATATGGTTATACTTTGTGTTTAGCATTCAGCCTGTTTTTTATTTATTTTTTAAATTATTTGATTCATTTAATTTATTTTTTATGAACTTTTTATGAAGAACTGAATGTGTGTGGACTTTTGTTGCTGCACTGTCATTATATACTGCAATAAAAATCATAGGTGTTGATTTCATTGTGCTAAGCTCGTAATCTAAACCGTAGGGGAATCTGCTTTTAATTTGGAAATTCAGTCCTTAAACACCAATTTTGCCTCTACTGTTGCTATATGTTTCAACCATAATTTAAAATATTACACTCTTTCGTTAAGTTACGATTGTAAGTGAACTTTTATATCTCACTTCTTTAAAAATAAATAAATATATAAGCAAGGGACTCAATGCCAGGTTTTTCATTCGTGGTGACCTTAACCTCGGTATTCAGATGTTGCGGGGCTGCAGCACGAGGATGGATCTTTTGCTGGAGACATTTGGGGAGAGGTTGATACAAGGTATGTGGCATTGTGGTGTACTGGTGTCTCTTCATCTTTTGGTATAAAACTAGTGTAAAACGGTAAAACCTGTGCTAAAAAGTTTTTTAATTATTTTTTTGACTATAAAGATAGTTTATACATTTATTAAGATAAAATTATTTTATCGGCTCGACCATACATTCATACTCCATATAATAAGTACCATGTTTGTTACTCTTTCATCTCTTAGTTATACAATGACATATGTTAGGTTCGGGTTTGTGTCATATATACAAGGGTTTAGTTATCTTTGCCTTCTTGATTGATGGAAAAAGTTACTTATACAAGCATAATCTTTATTTCACAGATTTTCATATATTGCAATCTGTTGTCTGTCACTATTACGCCAGTTGAACAAAATTGATGTTGAAAAGGCGGTGAACTTCATCGTGAAATGCAAAAACCTCGATGGGGGTTTTGGATGCACCCCCGGTGGAGAGTCTCATGCTGGACAAAGTATGTTGGTTCACTTGAAAACTTCTGGAGTGTTAATAGCGACTTACATGGCTTTCTCGATGTTGACAATATTAGTATATCTGGTTGCTGTCGGTTGATCGGAAGGAGTGCAAAGAGATTTGACTGTGAAAATTGAGTCAAAACACAACATTTTCTTATTTGATTAGGCATAATATATGTACAAAATAAATGTAAAATAAAAATTGAAAGGATGAAGGATCGAAACCAAGACCTTTAACTAAAAAATAACAACCGTATGAATCCAACCAGTAGACCACCTGATTAGTGTGCTTCTATATACCACTAAATTTTAATTATTTCTAAAATATGTGGAGGTTCAGTTGATGGTTGTAAGCAGCTTCTGTAATAGTGAAGTCGGGATTAAACACATTACACTTCCGACACTTTTGGAATCTTTGCATTGTTCATGCTGTTTGCATTAGTTACATTCTATATTTAAATTAAATTTGATGTTCCACTACTGCAGTATTTTGTTGTGTGGGTGCACTTGCTATAACCGGTTCTTTACATCACATCGACAAGGATCTTCTGGGTTGGTGGTTATGTGAGCGTCAAGTCAAGTCGGGAGGTTTAAATGGTAGACCAGAAAAGCTTCCAGATGTAAGATACCTATTCCTATAAAACCCACTTCTTGAAGAAAGAAAAATAAAACTATGTTATTCTGACATGATTGCAAACATCAGACAATATACCGAAGTTGGAGTATCGTATATGGCTTTTTTGTGCGAATTTTCAGCTTTTTGTCCTAAATGAATTGTCATGCTGGGTTGGACACAATACGTATCGGATACGCGATACGTCAGCTACATGAAGTATCGGAGTAACATAATTCTTTACTAACTGTATACGCAAATTATACTATACAACTGTTGTATAGTACAACGGAGTAAAAGTTGACCGATTTATGCTAAAAAAAAAAAATAGAGGCCTTTAACAGAAAAAAGTAACCATTTTAGTGCTAAAAAGTGGTCACTTTTACCCGTTAAGTGGTTACTTTTGACTATAAAATGGTCATTTTTCACTCCGTTACACTATACAGCAGCGGTCGCATGCACGCAACAACTACAAGTATATATTCAATTTCCTGCTCAATATTTTACAGGTTTGTTACTCTTGGTGGGTACTTTCTAGCTTGATTATAATAGACCGAGTTCACTGGATTGACAAAGAGAAGCTTGCTCAATTCATCTTAGATTGCCAGGACCTGGATAAAGGCGGGATTTCAGACCGGCCAGATGATGCTGTTGATGTTTTCCACACCTACTTTGGAGTTGCAGGTACCGTGCTCGAACAATGCTGCATTTACATTCATGCCTAACCCCTATCCTCTTAGTTACCTTTTTATGCGTGAGCTTGTGTGTTTGTGTTGAGCTTTAGTCCTCTCTATTTCCTAAAAGTAAGGGATGGTGGCATGGCGCATTTCACTTGACATTAATGAGACAGTTGTAAAGAAAATTGGTACTCCTTCCAATCCATTCCAAACTACACATCCACTTTTTAAAGTCAAACTTGTAAAATATTGACAGGGATTCTATATATAGTCGAATTTATAAAATTTTAACATAAAATTAATATACTTCCATTCGTTATATAAAGAGGATTCGTAAAATTATAATTTTCTAAAATAAAAATAATATATATAAATGGAGAAAAACGTGGTCAATGTTTAGTCTCGTATACCATGAAAGTCAAATGGGTAGTTTGGAATGGATTGAAGGGAGTATAATGTACCCCAACTCACTAGACCCGTGTGAGTCAAAGTGGTATGACATTATTTTGGTTGGTTCACAAATCTTGTGCCTTTTCCCCCGGAAGATAATATGGAAAATTTGAAGACGTGCCTTGCTCTATTGATCTTAACTATGTTATCAGGATGCTTCCCGAATGTCATTATGTGGCCCGTTGTCTTATGGTGGCACATCTATGCAGGCTTATCGCTTCTTGAATATCCCGGAGTGAAAGCCATCGATCCCGCCTATGCATTGCCTGTAGATGTAGTTAACAAAACTTTAGTTGGCTCATAGTAGACGGTTTAGGTAACAAAGGTTTAGTTACAGTTTTTTTAAAACACTGGTCTTGTTTTCTGCAGAATTAGATTGGCTTATTTGCTCTAATAAATACATCAAATTTTAACACTAAAGGACCTTTGAATTTTGTTTCATTTATTTATTTATTACCCGATTGTTTTCTGTTTCAGAATGTATTTAGAATGTGTGTTGTGAAATGCTATTACAAACAATTCTTTAGAAAAAAACGGCTGTCACTACTTGGGGTTATGAATATTCTGAAATTCAGCAAGGTAGGCGTAGCAGGACGTTTTGATGGTAGATGCTTCATTATATTACACCCATGGCTGCTGTAGATGATCTTAGCCGGTTTGTAAAGCCCTCAGAATCAGTTCGGCTAAAGCTCGGCTCGAAATCGGCTCAGAATAAGCCGAGCTTGACCAAATCCGAGCCAATTTCGAGCTTAGTAAAGCACGGATCAGAAGCTCGTTTGGCTCATTTTACTGTTTAATTACTTAATTTTAGAATTTTACAACTGTTTGTATTCTTAATTAATAATCTATTATTTTGGCATTTTTTTTTATTATACATTTGTTTTAATTAAGCTTTACATTTGTTTAAATTTAAAATATACTTATTTTTAGTTTCCTTTTAAAAGTGAAAGAATTATTAAAAATAATGATTTAATTGGGCCTCGAGTTGAGCTCAAGCCTTTTTCCGAGCAAATTTCGAGCTTCGATATTTTAAGCCCGGAGAGTTTGGAACCAATTCCGAGTTGAAGCTCAAATTTCCGAGCCAATTTCAAGCCCCACCTAAGCTCGAGCTCAAATCGGCTTGATTACTCCCCTAGATTTATACCGCTCGAGATATAAATAGCATTGTACAACTGACCCGAATTGTTGCAGTTGGAGGAGTAACATGTCTACACTCTACACTAATGAAGAAGAAGCATGTTGTATCTCAGTGGAGAATATTTGATCAAATGCGGATTATAATCATCAATATATAATCATTCTTGATATAAGCCATTAGAAGAATTGCTGCAGCTGGTCTGCTTACAATACACAGCAGTGCATCAGTCGTTTTTTACTTACATCCAAAATCTTGAAGCAAATATGTTTAATGCACAGAAGGATCAGTGACCTCAATACCGCTACTTTCACCGACACAAAGTTGCTGACATTTAAGATGTCGGAAGCCTGCCTTAGATCTCTAATTCTCTAAACCATCTGAACAATTGATTTAGCTTTCGGTAAGATTCAGCGCTCAGCTCAGCTTAGGAATTTGCTCCCAACTTGCAGAAAAAGAACAATGGAAGAAAAATATGATCCGGCTCATAGAAGTTGATGTAACAACAAAACAATCTCGTGTTCTTCACAAGATCATTTAACAGCATTCAAAATCTCGATGTGTAGGCAATGCATATCGAGTGCACAGCTTTCGAGTTACCAGCAGTCGCGGCCTCGCAGGCCTTGCAGCCATAGCTTTCTTGGCCGCTAACCTAAACGACTCTCATATTCAGCAATATTTGAACTTCCTCGGACCGTCTTTTGAAAGGATCAATACTAAAAGCATATATAGTAACGTATTTTACATCTAGCTCGTTAACAGTACTTGCATTAAATGAAATTGCAGTAGAAACTACTCCGTTTACTCATATTTTTTGGTCCAATTGCCTGGTATTGGGGAGGTAGTGATTGGTGGCTTGTTCGTAGGAAGGTGAGTTGTTCAAGTTTGTATTTTAAGGGTCGGTGTTCTAGGATCACTTGTTTAAGCTGAATGGCGCGAAGCTTAGTTTAGGAATTCTTATTTAAGACCGGTTTTAACCTTATAAGCGTGAAACAGATTTAAAACTTGTATATCTGGTTAGTGATGAGTGGTAATTTGGGTCAGAGTTGTTTTTTTAAATGAATTTGACTCTTAAGACGCTTGTAAAAGATACTTGCTAGTTTTACTTAGGTGTGTGAGCGTTAAAGTAATTAAATAACTCTTTCGAAATGTTTAGTTTGGACAACTAATGAGCTAAGATCAAGCACTCTTTTTAGGCTCATGCTCGATTTGGTCGCATATTATAAGATGAATTTAGGTGAAAGGAGCATATTGATTAGAGGTCACTTAAGAGACGGTCACATGATAAATTTATTGTGAGACTATTTACGGAGTACCGTTTAAAATAAAATATAAAAAATGGTACCAAAAGTAATAAATTTGGTATATGCAATTAAATTAGTCACAATCTATGATAAAATTGATATGTTTACTAGCTAAATATGTTCAATACCAAATGAAAGGGTCACTTTAAATCACGAGTTATAATAAGAGTGTTAGGAAAGTACAGTCGCGATAACTTAAGTTGTTATCTCAAGTCATGATGCAAGTATTGCTGATAATAAGCTTGACATACAACATTACGAATCTTAGTTCAGAAGATTCAATGTGAGGCAAAATAATGACAGAAAAAGGACACAAAAAAGAGTCAAAAGACTCAAAATATATTAAAGGATGAATTGTATGAGTAGATAGCCAAAACAAAACCTAAGTTGCCAAAAAAAATTAAATTTTAAAAAAAAACGACAAAAAAAACTTAACTAGATTATCTGATGCATGAGAAAACTCGCTTTTAATTTAACCAGATTGTCTGGCAATGGCACTGCTGGGCTGAGGAGGCAGCAAACCTCTAGTAGCATCAGTAGAGTGAGGTAATGGGAGGGCCTTCGTAGGGTAGTCTTTGGACGACGCGCCACGAGCTTGCACCTTCAGTTGCTCCAAAAGTCGACGTGCCTCCTTTAGCTCGTCTTCTGCGCTTCCCCCATGACCTGCCCATGCATCGACTGCCTTTTGCTGGAACTCTATTGCAATGGGATAACTGTCATCGAACAAACAGTGAGTCCTTAGCCTAGCTTAAGATGGGCATGACGATAGTAGGGTACAAACTGGTATTGTCAAATGGTATCTATTCGACCCATTTTAAATTCAAAACGGACTTAAACAAGAATTTGTGTTCACCATACAGAAGTAGGAAAAGACTCCCTGAAGTCCTGAACAGATTTCACAGTGTTTGTAAGATAATAGCCACAAAACTAAATTTGTTCCGTACATTGATCGCTCACTAACAAAAGAAAAGTCGGTTTTCAGATATCCGAGGCCATTAAGCACTAAACGACATTATTTTCAACACAAGAAAAATTGCTCTAACAAACTGTAGGGGTCAACACGAGAAGGAAGGTCCGCGTGTTATTTTACATGATTTGTTCCTTGTAAATTGCAACAGGCTTGCAGGTTTAAACTTGTTTTCTCATAATAACTTGCATGATTAAGCACTAAACGTCGTTTGGGCACCTGTTTTGTGATAAAGTTTGTGTTTTATACAGTGAAACTCTGGACTCCTGAGAGTGTAGTGTAACTAGGTTCATATTAATTAATAGAAGGAATAATAGAAAGAAATGTAAGGAAAAAGAAAAGGTTTGGATCTTGAAGCTTGATAACATCATTTTCTAGATGTATCTTTGCATCTATGAGGATCATGATTTTACTCGATTTTCATGTAACACTCTACTTGTTTCAAAATAAACATTGGTTTATTAGTGAGGAGAAAAAAGTCTAAAGGGCTACGTCGCTGAAAAATATGGAGCAGATCAGCTGAATACCTTACTCTGTCGCCTCAATTTAGTTTGGTAGATTCATTGAAGATGCACCCTCATTTTGTAACAATACTGTTTCTCTATAGAGCCAGGATTGTTAAAATGTTTTGGGACTGTGTATTTCCAGTCGAAACTCAAAAGTCGATGAAAAGTAAGCTTCTATAAGCTTGTCAGTATTTACTCTGTTAGTTTGAATTGCAACTAGAAACATCGTCATATATCTTAATCTGTTTATCTGAACATTTCCAAATGCTTGAATCGCATAGCATTATCAAATTGTGGCAAGCTTAACATACAATACTATCACAAATTCATGGTCTTAGATGAACTCTTCTACATTGTTGCTTTTAATTCCTTTTGAACAATTCCATTATCTTAGCGCATTTTATAACTAAAAAGATCAGATGACATCCACAACACATTTATCATTACAAGATGCAATCAAACAACATGATCATAGAGAAACCACGTAATGCAATCACAAAATTTTAAAGCAAAGACTAATCAATCACATAGCCTAACAGAAAAAAAAGTGTCTACCTGATTCCATATGACCTAATGTCAAACTAACAAAGTAAAGCTTATTTGTACTATGGCGCATATATCCTAAAAACCGTATTGTATGCTATGCAACTAACACGAAATCGCACAATTTATGTCATTTGGTTCTCTTATAGAGTGTTTTAGTTTCCAAAAAATTAACCAGAGGATAGCAACGCACACAAAGAGATAGAGATATACAGCATCATCATAAAAAAACTCAATAAAAACTCTTAAAATAGTCGACATATCAAGGACTGAGTGGACAACAAACAAGATTGTACCTTTTCATGGCAGCATAAGCTTTTGAGAGGTTTTGGCAAGCCTCGATGGAATCAATGTGATGAGGGCCAAGAGACACGTCCATGATATCCTTAGCAACCGCAAACATTTGTGCAGCTGATTGTGGTCTCTCCAACTCCAAATAAGCCGCTCCCAAGTTATTATAAATGTACCCAACTCCAAAATGCTTTGATCCGAAGCTCTCTTTCAAAGTTTCGGCCGCACTCTCCAAGTACGGTATAGCTTGTGTCACCTTACCCGTTAACAACAGTAACCACCCTATCCTAGCCGAGACGCTCCCTTCTGAATGTTGTTCTTGGGGTAGTTTCTCAAGCAAAGCAAGTGCTCTTTTTAATAACGAAATCGCAATTTCAAACTCGTTCATCGTTTCATATTGCATTGAAATCTCCATATAAGCTTCGGAAACCTGCAATGGTTTTAATTTCTCCTTTTTATCAAGCACAGTAGAAGCAATCTCCAAACACCTCTTTGCATCCGCAAATTTCTCTTGATGAACCAATGCTTTTCCCATAGTAATCAAAATAAGGGCTCGATTCTCACTATCCTTCTCCGTTGATTGAACAACACCCTTCAAAGTGTTTATCGCAACCTCGAACTTTCCAAGAGCGATATGCATATTAGCAGCATCGATTTCAGCCCGGAGCAAATCAGAAGTCCGACCCCAATTCTTCAAAACATTTTTAGCCAATTGATTCTGCTCCAACGCCTTCTCATGCTCCTCTAATCCCGTATAAATAACTCCAAGAAGCCTTCTATCATGAGCAACCTCAACTGAATTCGTCCCCAACAACCCCAAATGTATCTCCAATGCCTTCAAACAATACACCAACCCTTCCTTAAAGTTCAAAATCGACACACACGCCTCAGCCAAATCTCGATTAGCATTACCAACCTCCTTACTATCTTCCCCCATCAAAAACTCCTTAATCTCCAAAGCTTTCCTTAAATTCTCCAAACCCTCCTCCCTTCTACCCAAAGCAACCTTAACATTAGCTAATTCAAGTTGAACAGCATGAAGAATTGGCTTAATATCATTAACACTATACTTACCCTCATTTTCTAACCTACCCAATATCTTATTAGCTCTATTAAGGCACCCTAAAGCATCATTAAACTTCTTTAAATCGTAATTAGTTGAACCCAGAAGTTGTAAAGTCATAGCAACAGGCAATAAAGAAGAAGAACTATTCTTATTCTCATTCTCATTATCATTCTCAACATCATCAAAAACAGCTAAAGCTCTATTAGCAAAAGATAGAATCTTTTCAGGATCCTCACCTTCTTGATCAAGTTGAAGCCCAATTTTCAAACAAGCTAAACCAAGCTCACTTTCATCAAATATTGCCTCCATATCCTTAAAAGCTTGAAGCATTTCCTCAGCCGACTTGGCCGCCTCGAAATCTTCCTCAATTTTTGACCTTTCCTTGATTTTCCTTTGCCTAGAGGGCAAATTTGAGGGAATTTGAACATGGGTGCTGTAATTCTGAGATGGGTTATTCTGGAATTGGTGAGTTTTGTAGGGTTTATACAATAAAACCTTGGAATTTGAGCAGGGTTTTAGGGGATTGGTGCATTGTTTTGAATTGTTTGAGTCTATGGAAATCAGTGAAGATGAACAAGTAGTGATTTGATTGGAGTAATTGCGAGAAATGAATGTTGATGAAGTTGTGATTTTGGAGAAGGTAATCAATTTGGTGGTCGCTCTCTTCATTTTTATTTCCAAACGAGATGTAAATGTTCTATACCTTTGCCTAAACCCCTAAACCCATATACTACTAATCTTTTATACCATTGATTTTTCTTACTCGCAAAATATACCGGGAGATTAGATTTGTATGCATTAGACAAAATTACTCTTATTCTACGGTTCTACCTCACTTGTTAAAGTCCATAAATGAGTGACAATCAGGGGCGAACCCAATGAATAGCAAGGGGTAGCAGCCGCTACCCCATGCGTATAAAAATCGTTAAGGACGACGTCGTTTGGCTACCCCTAACCTAAGCGCCAATAAAGTATAAGTGCAACTAATAGCGTATGAAAAGCACTGGGAAACAAGTGTAATAGTGGTCCTGAGGGAAGATTATGATGTATGTTACCCACAAGTGGGTGGGAGTTCAAATCCCACCAGAACTCATCTGGCTTCTTTTTTTGTTTTTTATCAATCTAATGCTTCTCTAATCAAATACAAGTACTATGTATATTGTTTTTATTTGAAGTAAACTTTTTAAATCGTAGATAGTCTTTTTTGCTAACAACTATTTTTGTTTTTACGATTTTCAATATGTGTACTTTGGCTATAAGTTAAAGTAGTTAAAGAATAGGTACGACATTGATTAAATATCTCATTGAAATTTGAAAAATGGTATATATTTTAAAAAAATAATGATAACTTGATTATAATTTTTATATTTATAAGTAATTCAAAGGAAAACTCAAAATCATTCTTGAAATATAAATTAAAATTATGTCGCATGAATATAAAATGAAAATGTTAAGGCATATTCCGTAGAGTAGTGGTGATTGAATTGATGATTGCGAGTTTGTATATGTAATATTTATACATCATATATATAGTAGTACTCAACTCTTCCTATTTATTTATTACGTATTCGTTTTATCCCCAAAAAATATAGTAGTACTACATTTTAATCAAATTTTTATATTAATTATGGACTTTATATATTCGCTACCCCATCTATGAAATCCTGGGTTCGCCCCTGGTGACAATGTGACATAAAGGATAAGTTTGTCTAATGCATACACAATCTAGTGTCTTGGTATATTTTCTGAGTGTATTTATGGACACCCTTTTGTTTAGGATATTTTATGAATAACTATCGTTTATTACAAGACTGATTGAGATTCGTAATTAGCTTTCTTCTTTTTTAAAAAATGGAATCCCAGTTTATTTATATTTTTTTACGAAAAGATTTCAAAATTTTACTTTTTGCGAAAAAAGTAAACATTTCGGCGTTGACACTCTCTGTATGTATGTGTGAATAAATGAGTCTAGCAATCAAACATAATGACCCCTTTTTTGGTAAAATTTTATTCTTCTAATTTTGTTTACTCTTTAGTCCATTAATCTTTTACTTTCAGAGCAGGTCCAATGGATAGCTTATCAAGCTAATTGCTACTAGTTTACTAAAGTCACATCATATTTTAAGTTACAACCCTATTGAACTACTAGATTATTCCAATGGTTAGCTAACACATCAAACCTTAATTAGTGGAACTAATATTTTATTGGTGGTTGTTTAATTGTGTCCTAATTTAAGCTAATAGCTTAATGAAGTTGATGAAGTTGTGATTTTGGTGAGCGTAATCAATTCGGTGGTCGATCGTTTTTTTTTTTATTTCTGAACGAGATGCAAATGTTCATACACTCTCTATGCATACTCATGACTCCCGAGTCTCGTGCATATTATACCTTTGACAAAAGCCCTAAACCCCTGCAACAAGTCTCACTTGCAAGCTTAAAACGGGTCAAACCCCCTTATAAAGAGCAAGTGAGGGGGCATATGGAGGGTAAAAGGATCCATTCACTTGCTTTTTGTGAGAGACGTTTGACCTGTCTTAAACTTGCGATGGGTCGGCTTGTTATAAATGAGAATTTGTGAAACACCTAAAGAAAGTGGGATCTCCGTTTCAATGGCACTTCTTGAAACCTATATACCCTGATTTTTAATTTTGGGATTTTCTCATTTATACCTTTTGATTATTTGGTTTTCTCACACATAGCCGCCACATAGGACATACCCATCTTTTTTCGCTAGAAAAACCTTTGATCGAGCATAACTTTTAGCTATGACTTTCGAAAACAGTAAATTTTAATTTCAAATTAATCGTTTTTACGAGATTTTTGGCTTGAAAAAAAAAATCAATGTCTTTGGAGATTGTATTTAGGAGTTCCAGTTAGAGTTAGTCAAAGTTGAAACTTTGACTGCTCATAATTTTCGGTTACAAATTCCGACCATGGTGATTATTTTCAAACTGATTGTCTTTAAGAGATGTTTGGTTTGGAATTTTTGTACTCTTTACGGAGTCGTTGCCAAGAGTTATGGCTAGTAAATATTTTCTAAAAAAAAAATTGGTATAAGTGAGAAAATACAAAAGTTAAGGGATACAACAGTACACGTGAGAAATTTTTTGTGAGGGGTTTGATCCGTCTAAAACAATACAAAAGAGTCGGGCCAAATCTTAGTAGTCCACTTGCTCTTTTGTGAGAAGGCTTGACCCGTCTGAAACAATAAGACGGGTCGCCCTGTCTGAAGCAAGGCCAGCTGTAAATAGATAATAGTCTCACTGAGTGATCAATTTACACATAAAAACTTTCTTGATATAAAAAAAAGTAAATAAACTAAATCACCCCAAATAAAATAAGTAAATAATTAACCAGAGAGAGTGTATAAAATAAAACAAAATAAAATAGATAATAGATTTTCAGTTGACTTATCAACCCGTCTCCCAACTCCCACGTCACGGACCACGACAAACAAAACAAAACAAAATGTTAGACATATCTTGGGCCAAACTTCAGCGTTCTCAACTCATGCCCTCACATGGACTAGTCACGTGCCAAAATGATCCAGCCCTGCCCATGAGCATACCAATCAGCACTGAGCCCAACTTATTTCCACTTGAGGTGATTGTGAGCCTTGAACCAGTTTCACACTTTGAAAACCCAAATTAGATCTATATACTTTATCACAAATTCTCGTTTAACACGGATATTGTCCGTTTTAAACTTAAGACAGGTCAAATATACACCAAAGTACCTCACTTGTTACCTAGAAAATGTCAAAAGTTTCATCTTTATTACTACCGTATGGTACTATTTGAGTCATCTTAAGCTTAAAACGGATAGTGTTCGTCTTAAGCAACATTTACTAATACTTAATAGTATTTAGACATGGACGTATTATATAGATGCTAGTATAATATATATATTAATGTTACTATTAAATTAAAAAATTCTATTTTTCGTTAATAAATTTAATTCATCTTTTTCGTTATTAGTTGCTTTCCATAATTATATATTTGAATACCACAATATAGTTAACTTTAGTATTGATTAAAACTGATTTTATAATTCTCTTTATCTTGTACTTTTCAGCCTGTACAAAAATTTAATCCTAGTTATTTCCTTGCTTAAACTTGTACAATTAAATCTAAAAACAAAATTTTTAGAAAGCATTCGAAAGGAAAACACAATTCACACACCATAATAGTAATCCCTACTTTAAATTAAAAGTTCCATCCAGTTTTCAAGTTCAACATAATACCTATTGGGGTAGTCCTCTCTCGATGTGCGTGTGCCCTTGCAAATCAACTTGTGATCGTTCCACCAATTGAGCAAGCCCAAGATATGTAGCGAGCAGGTTGTCACGATAGATTGGGTCAACGAGTGCCCTGTGTCGGCTATGATGTTCAATAAAGGGAGGAAGAAACCGAGGCAAAGAAAAAAGGATATTAAGCAAGGCTATGATGCAGGATCTGTTGTAGACACATGAGCTTGTCTCCTACTACCCTAAGAAATTAAAAAATTCTACTCATTCTACGTCAATACATACCACTTGTTTTTTTTTTTTTGGTACATAAAAGGGGCAAAGCCCCGACAATCAAAATAAAATTAAGATCTAATTAAACGCGGAGTAGTGACTCCAAGAACATCATCACGCAATATCCGACGAAGGTCGTCAAGAGGGTCGTCCAAAGTCGATATTTCAAGAGGCGCAAAAACTCCAATATTTGCTAACCAATCACTTGCCTTGTTAGCTTCACGAAACGAATGCTCAATTTTAGCTGTCCATCTTCCGCCACTAATAAGATCCTTGCAATATGAAACCACAGCATGAAGGCTATTACTAAGTAAGTTATCGTCATTCATAAGATCGACATAAGTCGCATTATCCATATTAATGAGTAGTTTATCGATAAGGAGTATACGAGCTTGTTCCAAACCCCTAGCAAGAGCTATGAACTCAGCCCTCATCGACGTACATATCCCACATGAGAATAAGTAGGCGGATATAAAATCCCCGTCACTATTTCTAAAATGCCTCCTCCTCCAGCCGGTCCAGGATTACCCTTTGATGCCTCATCCGTATTCAGTAAGTCCAACCATGAGGGGGCGGATTCCATCGAATAAAAATCTCATGTCTAGCTAATTTAGGAGACTGACAAAAAATAGAAAACCGGTCGAATGCTCTTCTGGAAGAATCGAATTGATGATACAAGAACGGTAGAACATCAGTACGATTTTCATTGTCACTCCCGTAAACTACGTTGTTTCTCCACTTCCAAATCCACCAACATACTATAGTGAATCTCATAGACCAGCCGTTGGTCATGTGTGGAAGAAAATTGCTAGCGTTATCGACGAACCAGTCACGAAAGTGTGAGGAATAAAACGAATCATGGATGTCCATACGGAGCTGATGCCATATAGCGCTCGAAAATATACAATTTTGCAGTACATGGTCAATAGTTTCTTCCGCATCGCTACAACTAGGACAGAGAAAATTATCCGTGAGATCCCGTCTCATACGATTAGCATTGCACATAAGTTTCCCATGTGCAGCAACCCACATAAACATTCTTATTCTTTGTTGAACGGGTACTTTCTAAATAATATGTCATTTAGTCGATAGTTTAGGAGAAATATCATGTCCTTTGAGAAGACCGGGAGCGGATTTTAAAGAAAATTTTCCACTGGTAGTACCATTCCAATACAAAGAGTCCACTTTAAACAGGTCGTATTTATTAAGATAATTGGTAAATCTATCCCATTTCCACCCAGTTACGTCACACCATATCTCACTAATAGTGGCACCAATCAAAGAATCTGGGATGACAGCAATGACCCTGTCGAATAGACAAATACCGTCAATCCATGAATGATCCCAAAAAGGGTAGAACGTCCATTTCCATCAACCGATGTAGTCCCTTCTATAATAATCTTGGCTTGAGACGATATACCGGCCCACTTATTAGACATGTTTGGCTTAGGCCCGAACATATCAATATCACATCTACCATTACAATATTTCGAGCGTAGAACACGAGACCAAAGGCTACGGGGCTCGGCCAAAACTCTTCATCCCAGTTTCGTTAGAAAAACCGCATTGGCTTGACGAGCATAAGTTATACCCAATCCTCCCATATTCTTTGGCTTTTGAATGGTCTCGCATGCAATGAGATGAATTTTCTTAGTGTTCTCGTCCCCACCCCATAAAAACGTCTAGTTTTTTTTATCGAGGGAATCACAAACCGATCGAGGAATTTTAGCTGACTGCGTACTATGATTGGCCAAGGTAGATAAGGTAGATTTAACAAGAGTAGTTCGACCTGCTAAAGACATGTGTTTAGTGCTTCATCCCGAAAGACGCTTATTAAACTTTTCGTCCAGATGAGAAAATGTAGCTCTAGTAACTCTACCATTTATCGCCGGAAGTCCAAGATATGTTACAGATCATTAGTCTGTTCAGATTAGAGGATGTTGCTCACCTTGTCGTGCACAAAATTGAGGGATATTACTCGAGAAAAAAACTCGAGATTTGAAGTTACTTACTTTCTCACCTGATACTTGGCAAAAGTTGCAAATAACCGAATTTATAATGACAGCTTGCTGCGCGGACGCTTGAGCAAATAAAACCATATCATCCGCGAAAAAAGATTCGATAATTTAGGACCATTTTGACAAACCGCCAAAATTTTCCACGCCTTTTTTTGCACCTCTATATCAATTGTTTGCTGCAATTTTTTGAGGCATATAACAAATAAATATGAGGATAGCGGGTCACCTTGATGGACGCCATGAGACGGAGTGAATTGTTATGTAGGTTTGCCGTTTTATAATATTTGTAGTCTCGCAAAAGATATACACTCAATGATAACATCGATAATCATATGAGGGAAATTCATGTCCATTAAGGTATTTCGAATAAAGGACCATCTAAGACGGTCATACGCCTTTTCAAGATCAATTTTAATTGTCATGAATTCCGTATTACCCTTCTTTTTCCTCATAGTATGAATTGGTTCTTGGATTACTAAAATATTATCCGTAATCTGACGACCCGGGACAAATACATACCACTTGTTCTAACAAATAAGTTTTCAAGTCTGACTCATTTGTTGGTTAAGTAATGACTTTACAAATTAAGTTGTCAATGACAAAACCAACCCTATTCTAAACAGTAAACGATACTATAATTCAATAATTCATTATTAAGTTAATTGAACACATTACTTCATTACATCCCAAATAGACATGGTCAGATCTGACCCAGCGTAACAAAGGCGATCGCAGTGGGCCCTGAGAGAAAATAGGCATGCGTAAAAAAATATTGTCTGTATATATATTGTCAAGATAAATTTATGTTATTTATATTACCACGCTATATACACATTTACCACAATTTATTATAATTTTGCCACGATATTTTAGTTTTTATTACCACAATATATATATATATATATATATATATATATATATATATATATACGAAATTTTTATCACAATTTAATATATATATTGGAGATTGATGCTAAGATGGCTGCTCTCAAGGTTTCCCCATCTATTGTGTCACTCGTTTTTTTCTCTGGTATGTGTAGCTTAGTGATAGTCTTTATTATCTTTCAACACTTTCAAGAGATATACTTTTATCACTTAAAAAGAAGAAAAGATATATGTTCACTATATAAAGTATCGTATGAATGCGAGTCACCAATAATAGTTCATATGAAAAATATTGTAGGTGAGCTTGTGTTGTCTCAAGCGTCTGGGACAATAATTGAAACTGGGCAAAATTACAACATTGTGATTACTTTACTCCATCTTATTCGAAGATCCACAGATGCAGAAGCAGAATTCGTTGAAAACAGCTTGGCCGACAATTTGAAGATGTTTTGTCAATATTTTTCATTTGTCAATCAAATATATTTTCTTCACTAGATAACTGAAACATACATAATTTAGTTTGCTCGTTTATAACATTGATCCATATTTTAAAGAGTAGTTTATTTCTTTTGAATTGATCTTTGTTTTTGTTACTTATTCGTAGATTGTTATTCGTGCCTCTGATGAAAATTCATATGTTGGGACGATTCACATTTTTGATTTTCATTACAATATCTTGATCATAAAGTTCAAGTCTATGGCGCCCCTCCCGTGTGCAAATCTGAGAATGACCGATGATGATCTCATTCCAGAGAAATCTTATCTGCGCCCCCATGGCTTCAAGCTTAAAACCGGTGATCCCGTATCTGTAGTCGGCAAATATTTTTACAAAGTTTATGATTTTATGGCGGCATCGAGTTATTTCAGGTTTTATAAATTACTTTGTTATTTATGTCATAACAAATGCCCTTAAAATTTTGATTTTATATAAGTTGACAAATAAAACAGAGACATCGTCATACTTGTGCTACTGATATTTACTTCTTCATTTTTTATTTTTTATTTTTTAATATTAGGATGAAGCGCTGCGAACCTGCTGAATATGACTGTAGAGAGTTACTTTCACCTACTTGTCATTTCTCGATTGTAGGTTTTTTCCATCTTCATTCTTGTCGCAATTGATTTTGAGTTACAATTATTATTGTCTAACATATTTCTTATGTTTATATTCTTTGGAAGTCTGGTGACGGCGGTCCGCTAATTAACTTAGCCGGGCAAGTCATTTGTATTGCGTTCTATGAGATAGGTGCTCTCTGCTCCGTCTTACCAAATAATATTGTGTACAAGTGGTGGGATCACTACAAAAGATACAAGTATGTCAACTTTAGTATTGCCATATAGGAATTTGTCTTATCTAATATTTCTTTTATTATGTACGAGTCAGGAAATAATTTGAGCGGATGAATTTCCTTTATGATCTTTTGTTTTTGCTACTAATATATTTTTCCAAACTTTTGTGTCAGATTGACCTTTTGAGTTAGTGCCATAATTCACCAAATGACAAACGAACCCTATTCTAAACAGTAAACGATACTATAATTCTATAATTCATTGTTAAGTTAATTGAACACATTACTGCATTACATCCCAAATAGACATGGTCAGATCTGACCCAGCGTAACAAAGGCGATCGCACTGGGCCCTGAGAGAAAATAGGCATGCGTAAAAAAATATTGTCTGTATATATATTGTCAAGATAAATTTATGTTATTTATATTACCACGCTATATACACATTTACCACAATTTATTATAATTTTGCCACGATATTTTAGTTTTTATTACCACAATATATATATATATATATATATATATATATATATACATATATGATGGGGTTTTAAATACCGCAAGTGCACGGTTGTCAAAGTAGCACTTGAGGGTCGATTTCCACGGAGAGCAAAGCGATTACTAGTCAGTTTCAAGGGGTGCTAGCTAAGTCGATAGAAGGGGGAAAATTTGAATTCAACTAATGACAACTAAATGCAATAATAAGATTTAGACTAAAATGCAAACTAAACAAATAAGCTATGGAGAATACGGGATTTAATCAAGATTAAGGTAACTAGGATCCGATCAAGTCTTAGTTCATGGGTTACAACGGTGGGTGGTTTATCAACAAGTGGTGGAATGTGGGTTCAAGTGGGACAATGTCGTCTAAACTAACTACCTAACCCTCCCGAGTATAGGTAGCCTCTAGGGTCGATAAAGGGTCCCACTCCCATGGATAACCCCTACACGAGTCCAAGGCATTTCAGGCCAACATTTAGGTCCCAACTAGGGTCTTTCCCACTCCCGCGGATGAAATCTCGTAGCCAAAAGGTAGAGTCTCTTTTAAGAGGTCTCGCTCCCGCGAATGACCCACCTAGAGTCGATCCCCAAATCTACCCAAGCCCACTACCGTAAGCCCAACTCCCGTCGATAGCCTAAGTAGCCCCTAAGTCGGCCCAACTCCCGTTGATAGCCTCTAAGGGTTGAACAAGAGTCAAATGAGGGGTCAATACAAAACACCCAACCAAAAACAATCACCCATAAACCACTACTTGCTAATTCAACCAATCACCAATCAAAACCCATTATTAGACTTAATCGGACCCTAGAAAGGGTTACTACTCACTAAGCATGGTTACTAAGCACTCAAGAGCAATAAAGGTTGAATCTTTAATGTTGAACATGATAAATATGAGATTTTTACTTGAAAACATGCAATTACTAACTAGATGGGGAAATTTAATCAATTAGATTAAAATTAAACAAACAATAAATTCAAAGATGGAAACTTTAACTATAAGTAATCTAAACACTCAAACTTGGAAAAACATAAAACATAAACAAAAGCATAAATGAAAGTAAAAAGAAAGAAATTGTTACCAACTATGAGGGAATTAAGATATGAAAATAAAGAAATTAGATTAAAGCTTGTAATTTTGGATTACAATTGTTGGTTTAATTTGTAAAGTTGTAGTTAAAAAAAGTAGAATGTTCTTAGTTTGTCTTTTAAATCAATGTTGGTTTAATATCGTAGTTTGGTTTTTTGTTGATTCATTGTATATAATGTTGAGTTTGGTTTTTTGTTTGTTTAATTTGTTGTAAAACTTAAAGTTATGTGATGTTTATGTTTGTTGTTGTGTGTTGTAATTTGTTTGTTGTTGTAATTTGTTTGTTGTTGTTTTTTGTTTGATTACTTTGTTGTTGTTTGTATAAAGATAGAAATAATTGAATTTTTTTTCGAGTTTTTCATCCCGCTATGGTGAAATTTGGAGGAAAAAAATTTCCCCCATGGTTGAAAAACTAAGATTTACTAATATTAGGTGAACAATATATTAGGTGAAATTAATAAATTCACCATAGCAGGATGAAAAACTCGGAAAAAAATTCAATTATTTCTATCTTTATACAAACAACAACAAAGTAATCAAACAAAAAACAACAACAAACAACAACAAACAAATTACAACACACAATTATTATCAAAATAAAATTAACGAGATAGTTAAAGAGTTTCCCTTACTATTCGACCGCCTTATGATCACAAATTCTTATTTAAGACGGAGGTATCCGTCTTAAGCTTAAGACGGATATCATATTCTCTCACAAAATACCCATCAAGGGTGAGTGGAGAAGCACATGGGGGGTGCCCCACCTTGTCCCCTCTACCCATTTTCTCTCACAAAATACCCGTTGCAAGATCCGACCCGTCTTAAGCAAGACCTACTGCCTTATGATTGTGTTGAATAATCATGTACTTAATAATTTCATTAGTCGTGGCAATCCTCCCCTATCTTCGCTTCAACTAATGCATGGACCTATTTACGGTCTCAACAACCCTCCCATTCATCCTAGGAACGTAACAGAAGGTATGGTTACTTTTAATCTATTGTCTAATTTTTCCAATCAAAAAAATTTGCAGAAATTATTATGAAGTTTAATTTTTGTATTTTCAGAAACTGTCATCTTGAAGCGATGTGAGTGGGAGAAAGTGAGGTTGTAGATAGTTGAACTGTTTAAGAGGTGTTTGACAGTTGTCTCATATAGGACCTTACACTCTCTATGTGAAGGGGACGGCCGGATGTTCGTGGGGCCATTTCAGAATCTTAAAACCTTTCGTATGTATGTAACTCACGAAGAGGAGGAGTTTTATAGGCATAATGGTTCTTCATCCGAAGAATATTCAACTGATTAAGTGTTAATGAAATGTATTTAACGCTGAGTAAGTGTTGGTTCTGCAAAAAATCGTTGTAATATTTATCAGTTTTTAATTAATGATTAAAGTTGTCAGCTGAGTTGTCACATCATGCTCAGAACTTTATTAAAGTCGTCAGTTGAGTTGTCACATCATGCTCAGAACTTTATTAAAGTCGTCAGTTGAGTTGTCACATCATGCTCAGAACTTTATTAAAGTCGTCAGTTGAGTTGTCACATCATTTTCGGACCGAATTCCAAGCCTCACCTCTATTTAAGGAGCTCACTCCACCATCATTTTTCACAAAACTGACTATCTCATTTACTATCTCCCTAAAATCTCATCTACCATCATGCCTATGAACGATGTTGAAAAGGTTAATTTCATACAAAATAGAATTGATGAAATTGTTAATGAGTTTCCTTCCATATTTCGCCGTTTACTAATCGTGTTTAATAATAATATCATTTGGGATCTCATGAACCGTTATGAACCTAATCTCGTATCACTACCACAAATGATGGGTACTCCCTATAAGACAAATTACCCTCATATTCCTGAAATGAATATAACAAAAGGTAAAATTTCTGTCAACTTTAATTTCAAACCTTAATAATATCATTTCTTATCATTTTCATTTGTTCGTTTTTAAAAATCATTTGTTATCATTTTATGTTGATCTTTAGAATCGGTCCTTCTGAAAAGGGATGAACTAAAGAGGATCGAGGCGGAGCTGATTGAATTTTTCAAAAGATGTGAAACCATCATTCCGTCCATGACACTGCATCAACTGATGGAGGGTTAGCAGGGTGATGGTCAGATATTCCATGGCCCGCTCGAGTCAATTTTTATATACCACATTTATACCGGATACATGGAGGAGGAGTTATTCAAGACAAAGGAATATTCATCCACAGATTACTCCACTGATTAGTCTTATTAAAACCGACTGCATGGGTTTAATGAAAAAATGTGGTGATGATGATTTCGTTTGCATGCATGTGTATTTTAATCGTTTCTTCTATGTAATGTAATTTTAAGACTTTAACTTATGTCAGCTTTATGTATCCACTTTATTAATGTATGTCAGCTTTATTCGAGTATTGTCAACGTCAATTATATTTAACCCAAAATAAATTTAGATTAAAAAAAACAAACATTACATAAACGTTCATCAAATATACAATTACATTTTGAACATATTAATAAAGTGCTTAACCAAAGCTCAATTTCCGTGCAACTTCATCATCGGTGCTTTCATTTCTTCTTCTCCGACTTCTTCCCGTGGCGGATCCGATGCAAGCGTTCCAGTTCTCGATATTTCTTTGGTACAAAGTATCGAGATGACTGACATTTTCGTGTCTATAAGTCCGCCAAGCGGGAGCTAGTGGTGGCATGGCAACATCCTCTTGCGGCCCTCTTGAATGCAACCGCATCCAATGACTGTGGTAGTTTACAATCCACATAACACCTAAGGGCTTTTGGCCTGGAACCAAAGCCCTAAGTGGTAAAATTGTCTCACAACTACCGACTCAAATAAGTGTAGTTTCTTTCTAACGGAGCACAAGGTGGTCCTGGAGGAAAGTCCCCAAATAAGTGAGTACGAGCAGTAGATCCATCGGTGCTAGGTGTCCTATATTTCCTTTGACTATGCTCGAAAGACGACTTGTTCCTAGTCGTGGATTTTTTAGGACGGCCTTTCGGGTTCTCATTAATAGGAGGTGGCAAAACTTCATCATCCTCCGGATGTAGGACGTCACGCATCTTCTCGGATACCAACCTACGACGAACCGGGTCACTGTTTCTAGCTTCCACTACTAACCCATCAAACTCATCATCATCGGTTCTCGGCATTTGATCAACACTATCAAATACCAAGGTCTTTCAAAAAACGTGAACATCATCAACATGGACCCTCCTACCTCTCCTACTCAAATCAACCAATTTAAATGCACAAGGTAGGTCATGAGTTGTCTCAAGCACATGTCCACATCCCTCCTCTAACCCGACACCAAGACCAAGACCTCTCTGAAGCTCCTCCTCTATTAATCCTATTGCCTTCGTCGACACGACCCCCAGCAACAATGAGAACAAACGACTAGTTATACGAGGCCGACTCCTTGAATTCTCAAGTGACTTTCTAATCTCCGAGTGTTGACTTTCAAGCATGTCATTCATCTTCGACCACATACTATCAAGTGTCAAATTTGCACTTTTCAGCCATGACTTAAGTAGAGAATGAGCCGACTCGACACGGGAAGTAGACGTGTTACCGAAATGTAGGACATCGTTTGTATAACATCGCACAAACTTCTCCTTGTTCCCTAAGGCATCATCGCGGGTAACAAAACCTAACGTCGTATCAAAAAACGGATTGTAATCGGTGTTATTATTCCCAAATTCCTCAAACGAGTCCTGTTCAATGCAAATACGGCGCTAATTAGACATTAAATAATTAATATATATTAGTAAATCATGATCTACATACGTAAAATGTTATTAATCATGATTATAAACAAACGATATCATCTCACCATGGTCAGACAATAAAAGGGATGTCATGGACCATGGCCAGACATCCATTTCACACGTCTGACCATGGTGGGACGTGTGAAATGGAGGTCTGACCATGGCCATACATCCATTTCACACGTCCCACCATGGTCAGACGTGTGAAATGGATGTCTGGCCATGGTCCATGACATCCAGTTCTTCATCTGATCATGATACTTTTTCCTAATTATTTTTGAAAAAACCGCAATTGAATTTTAACTAACTAAGACGTTACGTAAATCAATTAAGTTAGATAAGTATAAACAAACAATTAACGGATTCTGGAGAAAAAAAATTGACAAACGTAAAATTTGATTAATACGTGAACATACCGAAGAGTGTTCGTCCGCCATGATAATCGATTTAGGAAAATTGTTGTTGTTGGATTTAGTCAAATTGTTGTTCTTGTAAGATTTTAATTTTTTTAGTTCAATTTAGTTGTTTTGATTTTAGGAGAATTAGAGAAGAGAGAGATAAGAGAGATAGAGAGTATAATTGAATAAGGGCAATTTTGTCTTTCTTAATGAAAACGTCGTCGATGTTTCCTAAAACGTCGTCGATGTTTACCAGCCGCCATAAAAATCAGTTACCTTTTCCGGTCATAATTTTCAGCTAACTTTTTAGATTTCCAGTACCTTTTCATTTTTATATATAGTCGTTGGTGTTTTGAGTATGTGATGGAAATGGTGCATAACCTGATTGTGAAAACGGGGTTCGGAGCAAACCCAGTTGTGCAGACTTCCCCTGTGGATTGTTACTAGAGGTTGCACGCCTGTTGTTCGATGAAATGTCTGAGAGAATTGTTGTTTCTTGGACTGTTATGGAAACTGGTTATGCTAGGGTAGGAGAGATGGGGAATGCTATTATTTTCCTGTGAGGCATGTTTCATCTTGGAATGCGCCGTCATTGCCAGGTGTACTCAAAACGCGGCTGGGTTTCTTAAAAAATGTGTAACAGAATTCAGGAATTCTTATAGAACTCGGAAATTCTATACACAAATTGGAAACAAATGAAGGAGAATTTCTCGATCAAATTGTATTGATTAAAGGAGTGGCAAGATTACATAATTTGTAGAGGAAAGATTAAAAATGATTGAATGAATTAATTTAAGGAGTAAGCTATCTATTTATAGTAAAGAGTAGTAACAACTAACTCCTAACAACCTCTCCTTGTAACTAATTCCTAACAACCTCACATTGTAACTAACTTCTAACAACCTATGCTGACGTGTGCTGAGTTAGTTAGCTGGGTTGTTACAAAATGGTGCAATCATGTATGTTTCAACTAGGAAAGGAAATCCATGGTTGTGTGTGTTAAAGGAAATGACTTCGTCTTGATTCATATATGTTGAATGGCCTGATTGATTTATATTGGAAATATGATTGCTTTATATTGATTTATATTGTACGTGGAAGAGATATACACTACAGTCAGAAAGTCTGTTTGATGTTGTTGATCGAGCCACATAGGTTTATGGAGTCAATAGTTCTCCAATGAACAACTTGCAAGCATCTTCCAATGACCACCATCTGAACCATTGAACAGCTGGCCCAATAGTTCTCCAGTTTTTTGGTCCTTTGTTACTTTAAGACGTCCTTTGGCATATAACTTGGAGAGACGGGACAAACGCAATGGAGGTTCCATCCTAAAATTAATTGACAATAAGAGGAGTATCTTGGTTTATAAAGTGGTACAATTTTTTTTCTCCAACCAATGTGGGACACTTAAATGTGGTTTTTATATTCCAACAAGGGTCTTAAATTTATTGTGGAATTATTAAGACGGTTCAATAAACTCGTTACACTTTTTATTTTCTTAATTGTGAAGTAGCATTAGTTTGTGTCAGGATTCAGGAATGTAGCGAGACAACCAAATTTGAAAGCTCGAAGCCTATAATTTGTGAGGGCGGTGAAGTACTTTAATGTTGTGAAAACTTATGGGAGGATGATGTAGTATCTTAATTTGTGGAACCTTGGTTTGTAATCCGTCGAACATAAAACTGTTGCTGGTTTTATGTTGTTCTGGTTTTATATATTGTGTATGTGGAACTGATGGTCTTTAACCTGCTTTGTGTTTGTGGAAGTATGTACTGTTGCTGCTGATTTTATACATACATGTATGCAGGTACTGCTGCTGCTTATGTAATTTTTTTGCCTGATGTTTTGATATTGTCGTACTGCTGCTGGTGGAACATTTATGTATAGCTACTTGTTTAATATTGCTGCTGGCGGTTTAATATTTTTGTGCAGTTACTAATATTTGTGTGCTTGTACTAATACTTGTGTATTGGTTCTAATATTTGTGTGCTGCTGCTGGTTGTTTACCATCATTGAGACTAGTGTCAACTATTCTGTTGACACTATTATGTTTACAAACTATTCTGGTGGCACTATTCTGTTTAGACTATTTTGTACTGCTGGTTTAATATTGCTGCTGGTGGTTTAATATTCTGTTGATCATATTCAAAAACTTACCCACTTGTTCATTCAAAAACTTACCCACTTGATTCATCATATTCAAAAAACTTACCCACTTGCTTCATCATATTAAAAAAACTTACTGTTTGTGTTGCTTATTCACTCGTCATGTGCTATCATAATGAGCATCATCATGCTCATCAATAACCATTGCATCTTGATTGTTACTTGTTGTTTCTTCACCTATAGGATCTAATGTTGCCTCACTTTCAGTCAATGCGTTCAAAGATTTTTTCATGTGCCCAATGTTGACTTTCAATTGATCTTCCCCATCTTCCTTCCCTTATCATTCTGTTTTTTCCTAGATGTGGGAGTGGGCATGAATTGCTTCCCTTTTCTTTCATGATTTCATTCATGCATGCTTGATGTGAAACCCAAACATGTTTTAAACTATCATTACTAACATTTTCGAATGCACTTAAAACAGTATCCACTAAATGGCAAATTGTTTTTGAAGATTTCTTGTGTTGTAGTGTTTGAATTGACCTAAAAAATCCCAAGTCTAAGATGTTCAAGTCGGGGCTATTGGGGGGTTGTTGTATCATATCTATGTTAAATCCATCACTCTTAGTCGCATGTAAAAAATTAGTGTCCGACCCTAGTATGTGGGGTCTTGCATTATCTTGTTGGATAAAGATCCTCCTAGAAGCACCCTCTGGCCATTTGGTCTTAATTGCGGGTATAACATTTTCGAGTAAGCATTGTTTCACTACTACTTTTGTAATGATTTCTATAGATTTTACTTCTAATTCACTCCTCTCCCTATTTTTACTTGATCTCATTGCTGGAGCGGTAATTGTGAATGGGAAAATACCAATTTTTCCGTCAAATAAACAATTACTCTCTTCATCATATCTAGGTCTCGCTACCGCGGCCATAAACATTATTTTTGTGATAAACCTTTTAAATTAGATTGACATGTTCTATGTGGTCGTTTTTCATTGTTCAAGATATAATATCTTGTTGTCAGCATAGTCATGTAAAACCATTTCTCGTCAATGTGTACAACATCAAACATAGACTCGAATACTAGATTTCCATTTAATGTGCTTGAACTAATCTTTGCTAAAACCCAATTTAATCTAGCCATCATGTTATGATGTGTTGATGGTCTAATTGAGCTTGTATGTGCTCTAATTTTCCCCTTTTGGATTAGTCTCCAAACTGTGTACAACATCAAACATAGACTCGAATACTAGATTTCCATTCTTTCTATTGTCTAAAGGAATGTTCCTTACCTTTTCCAAGTCTATGATTCTTGTTGACTTTCTACTCGTGTACTTTCTTTCAACATTAATGACAACGCCATCTTTTATTTGTTCTTGTACAGTTTTCCAAATTTTGCTGATTACTAGTCTTGTGACTCCGTATTCTCTACCGAGTTCGTTTATTAATCCATGTTTGATTTTCCAACTTTTGTAACTTAATGTCATTCTTTGACATATTTGACTTTTTTCTTTGTTTGTGAGCCTCTTTTGTTTGATGCGAGTTACTGGTGGGATATGCACTTCAGTGACCGATGCGGCTGTTTCGATGGTACTTTCGTTGTCTCTTTCTAACCAATTTGTTAGAAAAGATCGTTGTCGTCGATGCTCTTGGCTGACTTGTGGTGGAATATGGCCCCTGCCCCTGCCTCTGCTATTGCCCATGCTAGTCGATGTCGTTGCTGAGTCGAGTGGGATGACCCTGCACCTGCCCCTGCTTGATGTTGCACTTGGTGACTCGTGGTGGTCCTGCTGAATGCCCATGCCCACGCCTCTTCCAATGATTTCGGGTGTTATAGATGAGTTTGGTGTTTGTCGTGGTGGTACAAATGGTGTATGAAATGCCATTTTTTTTGTAATGCTGTAATTTTGAATTTAGTTGGCAAAAGATGTAAACATGAAATAATTAGTGTTAGTAGTGCATGTATTTATAGTAGGCTAAGAGAAAAAAAATTGTAAACATGAAAAATTGGAGGGAAATACAATTGACAATGAAATTTTGAGTTTAATTGTTTTGTGAATTATTGGAGGGAAAATTTTGGAGCCAAATTAATTTGCTCTTCAACCTGCCAAAAATTTGAGTACCTTTTCTTTGTTGGACAAAGTTGACAATTCAACTCTAGTCTAGTACAATGAGGCCATGTATTTAGGTAACTTAACATATCAATATGCTCTTTCTTAATCTTTGTGCATAAAGTAAACGTATACAACCTATTGAAATGGAGGAAGTAGCACAACATAGCACATATATTCGTGGACTTATCATACTTATCATACTTGTCATCTTGAATTCATTATTCGGGCAATATCCAACAAGGATTACAATATAAAGCCACCCTATACTATAGACACCAAATTATCCACAAGTCTCTAATCTCTATCAACAAGGATTACAATATAAAGCCACCCTATTCGGGCATAAGTGTCGCCTATGTCGGTGAATTTCCTTCTGAGAGGGTTGCAGTTTATTGTTAGTGTCATAAGTGCGATTTAACGTCGAGCCTTTATGGCCATGTCCCGTGGTTTTGGACATGAGTCATTTGCGAAGTTCATCTTCAATTCTAGTTCCCAAAACCGTAAAGTCCTTGAAAGTTTTGATGTTTTGATATCTTAGATGATTGACATAGATTGGTTTAAGGTTCTCAACTAACTTCTCGACAAGAGTCGATTCTTGAGGACGATCTACGAGTTGAATACTCGTCTTCCTCTATGGCTCTACCGATTTAAGAAATAATTTTACGCAAAGCTAATGCTTTCAATTTGCACGGTAGTTATAGAGTTTTTAATTTTAGTATGTATTTTATTGAAAATATTTTTCTACAACAAAGCTAATGCTTTCAATTAATTATAAATCTTCTCAAATTTTAAAATAATTATTGTGACGATGCTAATAATAGAAGCTTCCTACTATAATTTTGTTTAAAACAGAGTATGAAGTATGAGGCAAGTCACTCATATAATAACGCAAATAAAATATTTAGCAATTTGTAGTTTTTTTTATCAATTTTATTTTAGTAAAAATAATCAAAATTTAGAGTTTAATGAATTACAGTTTATTTAAAAGATTAGTTTTAATAAAAAGATACTCCAATAGTTTAATGAAATAAATTATCGTTAGTTTCCTTATTTAAGTTAACACACTTAATTATCATACTTTCCTTACTTAAGTAAATACACTTTGGCGGGAAAATATTCCAGATTTCATATTCTCAAAGTACATAGGAGATTTTTCTTTATCCTCCATTATAGAAATATATGAATACTTTCCAAATATTAACAAACACGAAAACACTTGACGAAATTACTAAAGGTAAGGTTAAGACTTGATGATCCATTTATGAAAGTGGATTGACACAAATATAACACAAAATTTAATAGAGTCAAGTTTGGATTCAAGAGTTCATGTTACCACTAGGACTGGTCAACAGACCAGGCCAGCCCGACCCGACCCGCCCTTCAAGCCCTTCTTTTCCCGAACCGACATGCCCTCAACGCGGGCCGGTTTTTGGTCTCTCTCACCTAGCCCAACCCGCCTAAAGCCCAAACCCTCCCCCAGCCCGCCCAAAATCCGCCCTTCGGGACCCCATTTCCTGGCCCTCCCAGACCGGGCCGACCTGTCCCCATCCAAGGTCGGTTCCAGGCAAGGGGCCTTGCCCGACCAGTTGACCAACCCTAGTTACTACCCGACCCCAACCCAATTGATAGGCTATCGCACACCTATGCAAAGATAAATTTCCCTAGACACAAATTAATGTAGTACGAGGGGTCGAACAAAAGGAGACGGGAATTGCGTTATGAAATATTATGAAAAGACTACTATCAAGGTCGGTTTAATGGTTTGGTTTGGTTTGGTTTGGTTTGATGTTTAGCAAAATATGATGTAAATTCAATAATATTAAAAATAGTATAGGGGAGTCAGGTCACTCGTGCAAATACGTAAATGTGATGAGCGGTTTGTCGTCAAAACAAGCATCAAAAATAACCCAATAAAAGTAGTATAAAGGGGTCGAAATCCACGAGGATGGGGGAGGTCAACTACTAGTTCGATTGAATCCTATTCTAGCCTAAAATATGACGGATTGGAAAGTTAACTAAAAACTAGGAAAAATAAGTAATCGCTAAGTAATAAAGATGAAAACAATTAAGGGAAAGACTAGGGTGAAGGGTTCACCTTAGGGGGATTTATGGGTTAGTCGGGTAACTAGCAAAGGGGGTAAATAATTCGAGTAAAATCGATTGCTAATGTCTCAACAATCGATAATCATCAACAAGCTATCGCATTTGTCTCAAATCACCCATATAAACGCTTAGTCTAATCGTCTCTATCACCGTCGCTTAAGAGAAGATCAAACCATGCTTGATAAAATGGTAACTTTCGTTCACACATTTCATCAAACACTTGGTGTTCATATGGGCAATACCCAAATCATTTACCACAAACTTGCTAATTAACCAACCTAATACCCCACATGATCCACCCTTAGGCTCCCCTAAACCCTAGAGGACAATCTACTCACACATGGCAAAGGAAATCAAAACACTAAAGGGGAGGGGGAGTTCAATCAACATCATGCTATGAGAAGAATAAAGATAATAATCAAAAGATGAACTATAAACTAGAAATGGAAATTAATTGCATAAACAATAAAAAAGGTGAGAAATTTAATACCAAACAAGACTTATATTGATGAATATGAGGGAATGTCTTCACCCAAGTCTTCAATACAAACCTCAAAAATGAAATGTAAGACTAGATTCCACAACTTGAAATGATAAACTAAACTAGATTAGGGAAATATTAGGAGAGTAATTAGGGATTAATTTGGGTTACAAATTTCTAGGGTTTCGTGCTAAGGAGAATGTTAAAAACTAAAAACTGCTTACAAAATAATAAGGGGGGGTATATATAGGTCCCTCGAAATTAAGGAAGAAATTAGAAGAAGGGGGCGATTTTTGCGATGTTGTGTTCCCGGCCGGTCGACCGGCCGCCGGGCCTCTGACCGGCCTGGAGCACATGCGTGACTTCAGGAACTTTTCCTTCAAAACCTTCAAAAATCTTCTAAGTATGGGAAATAGTGGTCTGGGCCGGTCGACCGGCCGCCGGTCCCCCACCGGCCTGGAGCACCAAATCACTCTCCATGGCTTCTGATGTAGGCGCAGGCCGGGTAGTCGACCGGCCGCCGGTCGACCGGCCGGCACTACCTGACCCTTTTCTTCACTTTTCAACATCTTTCATTTATAGAGCGGTGGTCTGGGCCGGTTGGCCGGCCGCCGGTCTGGGGACCGGCCTGGGCCACCTGATGACATATTTCTTCATTTTTCAACTCATCTTCGAATCCCGACTCATGCAATGTCTTTATGCACCGATTTCCTCATTTCCGCCTTAATTCCTGCAAATTGAGATCAATTAATTCCTGCAAATTGAGATCAATATTCATAGCGCGGGAAATCGGGAAATAAAATGCAATTAAAGACACGCAAATCCGTGTAAACGGACCAAAATGGGGACGAAAATGAGGTAAAAATGTGACTAAATGAATGCTTATCAAAATTCCCCACACTTAAGACTTACTCGTCCCCGAGTAAGTAAACAAAATTCGAGACCCATAAGTACCCTTATTCAATACTACTCTAATATTAAGGCTACAACCTAAACTATTAATAATATCCGACGGTAGGCAATTAACGGGCCTCCTCCGTCCCTTCAACTCACAACGAGATACTCATGAGGTAGAGTACTTCCTTGCAAGGCAAGTAGGGGCTTGCTCAAAATCTCGACGCATCCAAATGAAAAACACGTAAGAACACGACAAAGATGCATCTAACAAAAGAAAAATCACATGCCTCATCCATGTGACGGAAATATCTAAAAGGAAAACCGTTTAAATAATGCATGATCCTTATAAGCCACTAATATCATAAAGCATGGAAAAATATTCGCCTCCTAGCGGTGCAAGTCTAATGAAAAATTCGAACCCCGTCTACTATTTGCTTGGCCAAAAGTGATAAGATGGAAGATGGAAATGAAATCCTCGTGACGTTATTAAGCACAATAGCATATGGAATTCACGTTTCTCAAATAAATGAGACACAAGGGTCGTCCCGTCTCACTATGCAACTTCAAAGGTGAATGATTCAAGAAGGATAAAAGGAAATTGAGATTTGAGTCTTATTGCTTGGAAAATTTTTCATTTCACACTTTGCTTTCTTTTTCTTTTTCTTTCTTTTTGATTTGCATTTTGGTTTGCAATTTTTGGCATGAAAGCACACGGTTTCCGTCAAGGACATGCGGTCGGAACCAACAATAGGGGTATCCCCACCGTAGTGGCATCGAAAGGGGGCCTAGATATGGGCCCACTAGAATCCCTAGAAGTTCCGTTTTGCATTCCTCGACGAAAACAAGAAAAGATGATAATTGACTCAATATTTTCAGCTTGTTTGATTTGTTTCCTTTTTTTGATCAAAAGTGGAAGAACAATGAATCATGGTTGGTTGCATAGCAAGAACGGTCACCTAAGAATTCTTTCTACCATCGGAATAATCACATCAATCGAGGGTGTCGAGGTGGAATAAGCGCAAACTCGTGGCTCGGCATTAGTAGACGGGTTAAAACTCACTAGAAATGCACAACCCAGGGCGTCTAAAATTCCACGATTAAGATGAACACTTTATGAATAAAAAAGTAGCAAAAATGGACTATGCACATTCAACAAGTTTTCCAAAAAGACAATTAATAAAACATTTTTTCTAAATGCAACTATATGCCATGATGCAATCTAGCATATATACAACTTAAATGCACATGCTCTAACCGACTATATGACACATAAGCTAATGCTATCTCCTAACAGCACACAAGTGGCACACACGCCAATCAACAAAATTCACACCATCGTCATCAACACATCCCGTCCTCAAGTAAGAAGGAAAGGAGATAAGGGAGAAGAGAAATAGGAAAGATCTCACCAAAGCGTCTTCATTTTCCCTTTTTCGTGCCTCATATGATGTGGGGCGCACCTATGGATGGAGATAAAAAGAAACACACGGCAATATATACAAAATAAACTATATACAAACTAATCTAAACATATATTTTTTTGGAAAATTTTCAAATTTTTCGATTTTTAGGCATTTTTCAACTTTTTTCAAAAATCAACGATATATACAAAAGAAATAAAATCCTCCCCACACTTAAGTCTTACTCGTCCCCGAGTAAGTGACTCAAATATGGAAGGAGAGAAAAAAGAAAAGGAAAAACAAAACAATCTTTTTGGGTTTTTCAATTTATGGGAATTCCCTCCCCACACTTGGTATTTACATGGTGTGAGGGGTGAATTCAAAACAAATAACATGTTTTTGGGGAAAAATAAAAACTTGTTTTTGATTTTTGAAGAGAAATCACAATATGAACAATATATACAAGAGGGTTAGTTCTAAGTAAATGCATGAACTAAATAAAAGTCCTAAAACTAAATGCAAAATGATATAATACAATGTCATGATCTAAGTAAATGCAAACTACACTATATGGATGCAAGGCTAACATGTGACGATATGTTACAAAATTAAATTCTAATGCAAGCCTAAATGGATGCAACTAAATGGATGACTAAGCTAAAATATAATACAACTATCTAAATGCATGGGAAAATATAAATATGATGAAGATTTGGATTATAAGGGATCATACTCATGGGTTTCCGGCCTCAAGAGTATCCAGTGAAATCAGAGGATGTAGTATCAAATTGGCCATGACTGGCCTCAGCAAAAGACGCATCTACATCCTGGGCTCCCGAACCAGAGCCGCCACCCTCCACTATCTCGAACCGTGGACCCATCCTGTCAAACCACTCGGCATTCTGAGCCGCAATCTCTGGGTCCACCTCCTCCTCATCAACTACCGGCTGAGTAAAACCCGGCGCAGAAGAATAATAGTCTGGCTGAACATTGAAATCACCAAACACCCTAGAACCCTGATCATACCCGCCCTCTGGCCACATGAAATAGGACGGATGTGGGCCAACTGGCTCCCTATACCCCTCCCTACACCAATTATCGTAAGAAGGGTATTGGCCAAGAGCCAAGTCGTAATACATCCGGTCCATCCGCTGCGACAAAAGAGCTCTATCCCGAGCTTCCTCCTCACGCCACTTAGCTGCCGCCTCTCTCTCCCTAGCCGCTGCCTCTCTCTCCGTAGCTGCTGCCTCGGAGGCCAAAGTCATGTCGGCCATGAACTGGATCAAGGAAGGATCCAAAGGTGGGTAACTGGTAGTGGTGGAAGTGGATGCGTCGGGTTGGGATGAATTGGGCCAAGGGCGCCACTGCTGCTGATGATAGAAGGGGCTCATATAAGGCAATGTGGTGGAAGTGGGGCCCCGCTCCTCTCTCCTATATGTAGTGACGGGGGCAGTAGGATCTCGCCTAAATGCGGTAACTGGAGCTAAAGGATCTTCCGGGGTTTCTTCAGGTGGTGGTGGAGGGTTCTCCTCCTCTAAGGGGAGAAGATAATGTGCGCTATCAGGAACCACTTTCATAGCCGCACTATTAGGGAGGGGAATAGAATTTACCCCTCGAATCCTCCAATAAGTCTTCCCGTCCTCAACTCTCTTTATTACCCACTCAAGCTTCTTAAAAACGTAATCCTCCGTCAACAATGAGTATCCCCCTAAACACCTCAAATTACGCTCATCTAGAGCATCTCTACAAAGTACATGAGCAATCTTGGTAACAATCCCCCCTAAATGGATTCCGGTAGGGCTAAACGGGTCATTGGCAATTTTCTGGAAGTGGATAACGACATGATGACCGATGTTGATCCCAAATTTATGCGGCTGTTGGAACAAGTAAGCCGCCAAAATCGAAAGCTCATCGGCCCTAAAATTATGACACTCCTCTCTCCCAAACAACGTCCAACCCATAAACCTATGCCAAAACCTAATAGGGGCATTGTGGCAAGCATTTGCCGGCCTCTTAGTTCCCTTCTCAAACTCAAAACCCGATATAGCAGTCCACACATCATTCACATTAAAGCTTTCGGGGACCTTGTACGACTTATGAAATTTGACCCCTAAAACTTTACAAAATTTCTCAAGGGGAAGGTTAAATGCAGTATTAAGAAGGCGAAAGGAAACAATTTTGACCATACCCGTATTTCTATCCTTCTCATGACTAAACGAACTCAAAAATTCCCAAGTAAGACGGGGGTAAGTACGGAAGTGCTGCCCGTATAGTTCCCCCATACCCAAACCCTTGAAAAGTTCAAGAGTGACCGTATCAAGGCCAAGGTTCCGCATAGTATTCCGGCAAATAAAACGGGAGTGGGGAAGAGGTCTACGCTTTAAACATTGAAATTTACCTCTTGCTATTTCGCTTACGAAGACGATATCCGGAAAATCGTTATCCGCACCCATTCCCGCCGTCACCTGCTGAAGCCTAGCCTCCAACTCGGCCTCAAGTTGAGCCCTTGTCCTTTTCCTTGGTTGTTGTTGAGCCATGTTGATTTTCGGAATTTTCAATTGAAAGAGGGAAAAATTGGGTTTTTGAGGTTTTGGGATGAATTTATTTGATGTAGTGGGTTAATTTGTGGGTTTGATGTTGGATTTGGTGAGTTAAGTGGTGATTTGTGTGAGTTTTTGTGGGTTTTGTTGGAGTTTTTGTGGAGATTTGAAGGAAGAAAGGAGAAAGAAGGAAGTTGAATGAAGAAGAATGAAAGAATAAATGAGGCTCACGAGTGAAATAATGGCTCTCGGGTGAGTTCTGGGCCGGTCCAGGCACCGGCCGCCGGTCGACCGGCCTGGAACTCAAGGCAAAAATTTGATTTTTTCGGATTTTTTGATTATGGCGTGTTCAGGTAGTCTAGGCCGGTCGGACCCCGGCTGCCGGTCGACCGGCCTGGACTTCAGCTCAAATTTTCAACCTTTCAAAAGTTCAGTTACAATGTGTTCTGGGCCGGTGTCAGACCGGCCGCCGGTCGACCGGCCTAGAACACAGGCCAATATTCTGCAAAAAACTCGACTTCAATGACATTGTGTTCCAGGCCGGTTGGACCCCGGCTGCCGGTCGACCGGCCTGGAATACCTGCTCCTTAATTCACCATCTTCAAAAGTCACCTTCTGGAGTGCTCTGGGCCGGTCTGCACCCCGGCTGCCGGTCGACCGGCCTGGAGCACATCTTCTTGTCTTCACCTCTTCTTCAAAACCAAAACAAATTCCCAAAGAAACCCAAGTCACCAACAATATCCACGCAACCAACATAATCCCAATGAAACGGTTTCAAACCAAACCCGACTACAAGTGTTTCAAACTTTCCTAAAACTTCTTCCTAAAGACGGAAAACCCGAGTACACAAATCCAAATCTTCACAACTATTCCTAATATGCATGCTATATACAAAAAAATTGGTGGTTGTTGAGGGACTCCACCAAACCTATCAAATCACAAGAGTTTACAAACAAGACTCCTCCTCGGGAAGTGGATCCCCAAGGAAGAGTACTTCCACCGTTCCCTTTTCATCGCCCTCGAAATATCTTTTCACTCGATGCCCATTGACCTTGAAATTACCACCTTCTTCGCTCCAAAGTTCAAAAGCTCCATGTGGTGAAATGTCAATAACTTTGAAAGGACCCGACCATCTAGAGCGTAGCTTTCCCGGAAACAACTTGACTCTAGAATTATAGAGTAAGACTTGGTCACCCACTTTCACATTTTTATCAACCAATTTGGCATCATGCCATTTCTTCGTTTGCTCCTTGTAGATCTTTGAGCTCTCGTAGGCATCAAGTCTTAACTCTTCAAGTTCATTCATTTGGAGAAATCGTAGCTCTCCGGCCATATCAATATCAAAGTTCATCTCCTTTAAGGCCCACCATGCCTTGTGCTCCAACTCGATTGGCAAGTGACAAGCTTTTCCATAAACAAGCTTGTAGGGAGTTGTGCCGAGTGGAGTTTTGAAAGCGGTGCGAAGGGCCCATAGAACATCCGGAAGCTTTTGAGACCAATCCTTCCTACCTTTGCTTGTAGTCTTCTCCAAGATAGCTTTTATTTGACGGTTTGAGACCTCTACTTGCCCACTAGTTTGAGGGTGGTAGGCAAGAGCGGTCTTATGAGTGACACCATGGGAAGAAAGTAAGAACTTGAAAGTGCTCTTCCTAAAGTGCGAACCCCCGTCGCTAATCACCACCCTTGGGGTCCCAAATCTCGGAAATATAGTGTTCTTGAAGAGCTTGATAACAACCTTAGCATCATTTGTTGGGGTGGCAACGGCTTCAATCCACTTGGACACATAGTCCACCGCTACCAAAATGTACTCATTCCCACAAGAGTTGGGAAATGGTCCCATGAAATCAACTCCCCAACAATCAAAAAGCTCAATCTCAAGAATGTTTTGAAGGGGCATCTCATTCCTTTGACTAATATTCCCCGTTCTTTGGCACCGATCACAAGATTTGACAAAGTAGTGGATATCCTTGAACATAGATGGCCAATAGAAACCACCTTGTAACACCTTTGCAATGGTGCGAGATGTACCAAGGTGGCCCCCATAGGCCGAGTTGTGAATTCTATCAACTATCTCCATACCTTCTTCTCTAGGAACACATCTTCGAAACATGCCATCACCACACTTGCGAAAAAGATGTGGGTCATTCCAAAAATAGCGTTTTGAGTCATGCTTCAACTTCCTCCTAGCTCTAGCATCCAACTCTTCCGGAATAAACCCGCTCACAATCAAATTTGCCAAGTCCGCAAACCATGGTGATTTACCACCTATCATCATCAAACTATCTTCTCTCAACCACTCATTGATCGGGCCACTCTCATCCTTCAACCCATGATCTTCGGTAGTCAATCTAGATAGGTGGTCGGCAACAACATTCTCCGACCCCGCCTTGTCTTTAATTTCCAAGTCAAACTCTTGAAGCAAAAGAACCCACCTCAAGAGCCTTGGTTTGCATCCTTTTTCACTAACAATTGCCTCAAAGCGGAGTGATCCGAGTATACCACAACCTTAGCACCAACAAAGTATTGCCGGAACTTTTCCACGGCATGAACAATAGCTAGCATCTCCTTTTCCGTCGTAGAGTAGTTGACTTGGGCTTGATCAAGAGTTTTGCTTGTGTAGTAGATTACATGGTGCTTCTTGTCCACAACTTGGCCAAGCACCGCCCCGACCGCATAATCGGAGGCGTCGCACATAACTTCGAAGGGAAGGTTCCAATCCGGTGATCGGATTATGGGAGCCGTCACAAGAGCCTCCTTTAACCTATGAAAAGCACTCAAGCAAAATTCATCAAATACAAATGGTGTGTCTTTGAGAAGAAGAGAAGTTAAAGGCTTGGCTATTTTAGAAAAATCTTTGATGAAACGTCGGTAAAAGCCCGCATGGCCTAGAAAGCTTCTCACTCCCTTCACATTTGTAGGGGGTGACAAGTTTTCTATTACCGAAACCTTAGCCATATCAACTTCTATGCCTCTCTTAGACACGATGTGACCAAGCACAACCCCCTCCTCCACCATAAAGTGGCACTTCTCCCAATTGAGGACAAGGTTGTGCTCCTCACATCTTTGCAAAACATGAGACAAATTCAAAGTCCAAGATCAAATGAGTCTCCATGGACACTAAAGTCGTCCATGAAGACCTCCATACTCTTCTCAAGAAAATCGGCAAAAATTGCCGTCATACATCTTTGGAAAGTCCCCGGAGCATTACAAAGCCCAAAGGGCATCCTCCTATAAGCATAAACTCCTATGGGACAAGTGAATGTGGTTTTCTCTTGGTCTTCCGGGTGTATGGGGATTTGGAAAAACCCGGAATAACCATCTAGAAATGAATAGTAAGAATGCCCCGCCAACCTTTCAAGCATTTGGTCAATAAAGGGGATGGGGTAGTGGTCTTTGAGGGTGGCGGCATTTAATTTGCGATAGTCAATGCACATCCGCCACCCGGTCACGGGTCTAGAAGCTAAGAGAGTCCCATCCTCTTGTTCCACCATAGTCACCCCTCCTTTCTTGGGCACTACATGGACGGGGCTCACCCAAGAACTATCGGTTATTTGGTAGATAATCCCGGCCTCTAACAACTTCATAACCTCACTTTTAACCACTTCCGCCATCTTAGGGTTCAACCTACGTAGCCCATCTACCTTAGGTTTGCTACCCTCCTCCAAGACAATCCTATGCATGCAAAGATTAGGACTTAACCCTTTGATATCATCAATGCTATATCCAAGTGAACCCCTATGAGTTTTCAAGACTTTCAAAAGTTCAAGTTCTTGGCCTTCACTTAAATTAGCATTAATGATAACGGGATAAGTCTCTCCCTCACCTAAAAAAGAGTACTTAAGTGAGGGAGGTAAGGGCTTAAGTTGTACCTTTGGAGGGAGAAGGCCCTCCACCTTCTTCATTAGTTCATCATCTACCTCGTGGTCATCTCCCATCTCCTCATCATGGAGTGCCACTTGTAGAGCTTCTTCTTCATACTTTTCCTCTTCATGCACTTTCTCAACCACTTCCTCTATGACCTCTACCGAGCATGCCTTGTGAAACATTGGTCCCTTCACTAGATGTGGAAGATTAAATTCAAGGGTTTCGTTTCCCACCCTAAAGGTTAGCCGCCCGTCCCTCACATCAATGAGGACTCCTCCGGTAGCCAAAAAGGGCCTACCAAGGATGATGGGAGTGTGGCTATCCTCCGGGATATCTAGGACAACGAAATCCGTGGGGATCAAAAATTTGCCAACTTTAACGGGTACGTCCTCAAGCACACCCAAAGGTTGCTTAACGGACCTATCCGCTAGTTGTAGAGTCATAGAAGTGTGGGTTAAACTTTCAAGTCCAATTCTTTTAGCAATAGTTAAGGGAATGACACTTACACTTGCACCATTGTCACATAATGCCCTTGAAATCATGACTCCCCCCACAACACAAGGGATAGAGAAACTTCCGGGGTCCCCAAGTTTTTTTGGCATTTTGAAAGAGTTAGGATTAATGAGGAGAGCACTACACTCCGCCTCCATAATCATAACATCTTGGGTACCCAAAGTTCTCTTATGAGTCAAGATGTCTTTTAGAAATTTTGAGTAAGTGGGCATGTTCAATATAACATCGGTGAAAGGTAAGGTCACTTCAAGTCCCTCAAGCATTTTTCTAAATTGGGTGAACTTGAAGTTTTCCTTAGTTTTCAAAGCTCTAGAGGGGTAGGGGATATCGGAAACAACAAGTGGAGTGCTAAAAGATACCTTTGGAATGGGAGTTTTCTTGGTTACCTTAGCTCTTGCCATTGGTTGTACCTCTACTCCGTCATCAATGACATCCTTGTTCATCTCCTCTTCATAAGGCATAATTTCGACATACCCTTCTTCTCCCTCTTTGGGTTGATCATCTTCACCCTTTCCATCATCTTTTGACTCCAAGGTAGGAGTCAAAATGGGTTCTTCAAATTCTTCTCCTTCCTCAACATGCTCATCATTTGGAATCTCATCATTCATCATATCCATGTAGGGGTTATCAAGCACTAGTCCACTTCTTAAAGTCACCGCACATGCATGGTGGCTTGATGAAGCATCCTTGGAGCTTTTCCCTTGAGCAAGTAGACCTCCCGGAGGCCTTTGAGGATTGTTCAAAGCTTGAGAAGCTAGCCTAGCTTCCAATTCTCTCACCTCCTTTTTGTGAGCATTAGTGACATTTTGCAAAGCCAAATTGTTTTGGATTTCCATGTTTTTGACTAATTGCAAAACTTCACTTATTGAAGGATCACTCTCTTGGTGGGGTTGATTTGTCAAAGGAAGGGCAAAAGCATAGTCATTCCGACTACTCGACCCTTGGTTGTTGTTTCTTTGATTGTTAAGTTTCCTTGTTGGTTGTTGTTAAAATTCCCTTGTTGCCCCCTTGAACCTTGATTGTTGAAATTTGACCCTTGGTTGTTGTTGAAATTTGGCCCTTGGTTGTTGTTGAAATTTGGCCCTTGGCCTTGGAAAGATTGATCGGGAACCCCTTGGCTTGCTTGATTGTTTTGATTGCCTTGGTAAAAATTACCTTGGCCTTGATTGTTGAAGTTTTGGTTCCCTTGATTTTGATTCCAATTTCCTTGACCTTGATTCCAATTACCTTGGTTTTGGAAGTTACCTTGGTTATTGTAACCTTGATCATTGAATTGTTGATTTTGGAATTGATTTGATCCTTGACCTTGTTGAGAGTTGTTGAATTGATTGTTATAGTTTCCTCTAGAAAATTGACCTCCTCCTCTAGGTTGGGAAAAACCCGGAGGGTTGGAAGGTTGAGTTTGTGTGTGTTGAGGGTTTAAGACATTTTGGCTTTTGTAACTCATGTTTGGGTGAAATTTTGAGCTTGGATGATAGAAATTTGAATTTGGGTTATAAGCTCCTTGATTTTGGAATTGAGGCCTTGAGGGCCGTGGGTTGTTGTTCATACCTTGGAAAGCATTCACATGTTGATAATCATTTGCACCTTCATTGTTATAAGAGACATTGTTCCCACAAACTTCAAAGGTGTGTCCATATCCATTGCAAATTTCACAAGTGGGGGTTTGATAAGCTTCCACCATGGGAGGTGCATAAGACCCACTAGCTTCATTCACATGATGACCTTGACTTTGATTTTGAGCTTTTTGAAGCTCGGCAAAACCCTTAGTGAAAGTTTGTGTGAGCAAATCAATCTTGGCATTGGTATCCGCATTTGAGAAGTTCTCACTTGGGTACTTAGAACTCCTTCTCAAGCTATTCCCTCTAGAACTAGTACCATAACTAGATTCCGACTCAACCATCTTCTTAATCAATGCCGCCCCTTGTTGGTCATTTAAATGATCAAAACTTCCCCCCGCGGAAGCATTCACCATGGCCTTGGTTTGAGGGAGGAGAGTTTGATAGAAGGTTTGGGTGACATACCAATCCGCAATTCCATGGTGAGGGCATCGGGCAAGTAAATCAATGAAGCGATCCCATGCTTCTCCCAAAGACTCTCCATCCTCTTGTTGGAAGGTGGTAATCTCGTTTCTTAGCATCGCCGTTTTGGAGGCGGGGTAGTACTTACTTAGAAACTCCTTAGCCAAACCATCCCAAGTGGTGAAGTGTTTGGAGGATGGTTATTCAACCACCTCTCCGCCCGGTCCTTGAGGGAAAATGGGAACAACATGAGGCAAAGGGTTTCCTCGGGCACCCCATTCCTTTTCATGATTCCAACCCTACTTTTGAATTTTCTCAAGTGGGCATGAGCATCTTCATCCGGGAGGCCTCCAAAGCTATCCCGCTCAATAGAATTCATTTGAGACGGGTGAATCTCAAAATTATTAGGGGCCAAGACACCGAAATTGATTGGAGATTGGGTATCATCGTGGTTGGGACGGTTACGATCACGTAGAGTCGTCATTTGTGGTTGATTTTGTTGTTGAGGTATTGTAGGTGGTGAATTTGGTGGTGTATTTTGTTGTGTATTGTAGAAGGGGTTTTCAAATATGGGTTCAATGGTGTTGTTTTGTGGGTAATCGATTGTTGGAGTGGATGTAGAAGCAATTGAAGTATTGGCTTGTTGATGGCTAACTCTTCTTGAATTCCTAACCCGAGCAAGTGTATTGGCACGGAGAGTCCTAAACAACCTTTCGGGTTCCGGATGGCTCAAGAACAAACCTTCACCTCTAGGCATGCACTCAAAGCAACTCAAAAACAAGTTAGACTCCTAGTGTGTTTTTGGGCACACTAGGGAAAGACAATAATGCAAGGCACTCTACAAATAATCTAACAACTAAAAACCAACAAAAACAACAAGTAACTTGGCTAAATCTAAGACACAAAACAAACTACGAGTTTCCTTACGCCATCCCCGGCAACGGCGCCATTTGATGATCGGTTTGTCGTCAAAACAAGCATCAAAAATAACCCAATAAAAGTAGTATAAAGGGGTCGAAATCCACGAGGATGGGGGAGGTCAACTACTAGTTCGATTGAATCCTATTCTAGCCTAAAATATGACGGATTGGAAAGTTAACTAAAAACTAGGAAAAACAAGTAATCGCTAAGTAATAAAGATGAAAACAATTAGGGGAAAGACTAGGGTAAAGGGTTCACCTTAGGGGGATTTAATGGGTTAGTCGGGTAACTAGCGAAAGAGGTAAATAATTCGAGTAAAATCGATTCCTAATGTCTCAACAATCGATAATCATCAACAAAGCTATCGCATTTGTCTCAAATCACCCATATAGACACTTAGTCTAATCGTCTCTACCACCGTCGCTTAAGAGAAGATCAAACCATGCTTGATAAAATGGTAACTTTCGTTCACACATTTCATCAAACACTTGGTGTTCATATGGGCAATACCCAAATCATTTACCACAAACTTGCTAATTAACCAACCTACTACCCCACATGATCCACCCTTAGGCTCCCCTAAACCCTAGAGGATAATCTACTCACACATGGTAAAGGAAATCAAAGCACTAAAGGGAAGGGGGAGTTCAATCACCATAATACTATGAGAAGAATAAAGATAATAATCAAAAGATGAACTATAAACTAGAGATGGAAATTAATTGCATAAACAATAAAAAAGATGAGAGATTTTATACCAAACAAACTTATATTGATGAGTATGAGGGAATGTCTTCACCCAAGTCTTCAATACAAACTCCACAAATGAAATGAAATACTAGAATCAACAACTTGAAATGAGAAACTAAACTAGATTAGGGAAATATTAGGAGAGTATTTAATGATTAATTTGGGTTACAAATTTCTAGGGTTTCGTGCTAAAAGGAGTGTTAAAGGACTAAAAAAACTGCTTACAAAATAATAAGGGGGGGTATATATAGGTCCCTCGAAATTAAGGAAGAAATTAGAAGAAGAGGGCGATTTTTTCAGTCTTGTGTTCCCGGCCGGTCGACCGGCCGCCGGGCCTCTGACCGGCCTGGGACACAACAGTGTCTTCAGAAACTCGCCTTCAAAATGCTTCAAAAATCTTCTAAGTATGGGAAATAGTGGCCTGGGCCGGTCGACCGGCCGCCGGTCCCCCACCGGCCTGGAGCACCAAATCACTCTCATATGCATTCTGATGTAGGTGTGGGCCGGGTAGTCGACCGGCCGCCGGTAGACCGGCCGGCGCTACCTGGGCCTTTTCTTCATTTTCTCAACTTCTTCATTGGTGGAGTTGATGTCTAGGCCGGTTGACCGGCCGCCGGTCAATAGGCCGGCCGGCACCACCTGGAGGTTCAATTCTTCATTTTTCGACTCATCTTCGAATCCCGACTCATGCAAGGTCTTTATGAACCGATTTCCTCATTTCCGCCTTAATTCCTGCAAATAGAGATCGATATTCATAGCGCGGGAAATCGGGAAATAAAATGCAATTAAAGACACGCAAATCCGTGTAAACGGACCAAAATGGGGACGAAAATGAGATTAAAATGTGACTAAATGAATGCTTATCAATCGCAAACAGATACATACTGATCAAAGGAGAGATACCTTTTCCTCACTTCCAGTACTTCCAACAACATAGCAACCAATTGATTTTGCAAACTGTCCTACAAGCTGACCAACTCCTCCGCATGCAGATGAAACAAAAACACACTCTCCTTTCTTCGCTGAACACAGCTCATGTAGAAATGTAATTAGTATTATTTTATTGATCCATTTACAGGAAGGATTACAAGCCTTTTATAACTACAATTGTTGTGTGAATAGAATAAATGATAGCTACAATTAAGGGGAGAATCAAACTAATTATGTACATATATTTGAGATTAATGGCATTGATTGTATAGAATAATTAGTCTCCTAATTATTCGTTTGTGGTTTGTCAACATCCCCCCGCAAGATCGACGGCCGTGGGACAAGTCCGATCTTGGAAATTAGCATATTGAACCGTGGTCGGTGGAGAGCCTTGGTGAGGGCATCGGCGAGTTGATCGTCATTTGCAACAGGGACAACGCGAAGAGTACCTGCTTGTACTTTTTCACGTACAAAGTGATAATCGAGGGCGAGGTGTTTCATCCGACTATGAAATACGGGATTGGCACTTAAGCTTGTAGCGCCTAGATTGTCACAGTAGACAGTTGGAGTGGAGCCCGTTTTCACACGCAATTCAGTAAAGAGATTGGTGAGCCAGGCGAGTTCGGCAGTGGCGTTTGCTATGGAGCGATACTCGGCCTCGGTAGATGAGCGTGCTACTGTCCGTTGCTTTTTCGAGCTCCATGAGATGATGTTGCGACCTAGATAAACAACATAGGCAGCAGTAGAAGTAAAATCATTAGGATTACCTCCCCAATCCGAGTCGGAGTAGGCATGAAGACTGAGTGGTGAGTTGTTGAAAATCGTGATGCCATGCGACGATGTTCCCGCGAGATACCGTAAGAGTCTTTTGAGGGCGTTCCAGTGAGGAATCGTGGGAGCATGCATATATTGGGATAGTTTATTGACGGCATAGGCAATGTCCGGCCGTGTTAGGGATAAATATTGTAATCCACCAACAAGAGTCCGGAATTTCGTAGGGTCATCATAGGGCTGCCCGTCGTGAAGGTTGAGAGTCATTGAGGCATCCATAGGTGTTGTGGCTGCCTTGGCGTCGAGCATGTTGGCACGAGTGAGAAGGTCAAGTGTGTATTTTTGTTGGTTGAGAAATAAGCCATGTGAGCACATTTGCACTTCTACACCAAGGAAGTAATTGAGTGCACCTAAGTCCTTTAGGGAGAATTTTGCCGAGAGAGCTGCAATAAATGTATAGAGGGGGGCTGGGTGAGGGTGGTGGGGGAGGTGAGGACACGGGGGAGTTTGGGGCAGAAGGTATAGAGGAGGCAGAATCAGAAGAGGAGGGTGCTGGGGTTGCGGGTTCGGTTTGTGCAGAGGCAGCGGATGACGCGTTCGGGGAATGGGGGGCAGGGGAGTCGGGGTCTGGGTTGTCAGGTGGGTTGGGGGGAACATTAGGTGGTGGGTCAATTGTGTGGGCCGTGGGGAGGGAGATGCGACACCAATCAGAGGTTGGTGTAGAGGTTGGGTTTGAGTTTGTTTGGACAGAGGCAAATGGGTACGTTTGTTCGACAAATCGAACATGGCGTGAACTATAGATTTGATTGGTGGAGGGATCAAGGCAGAGATAGGAATGTTGAGATGGCGAGTACCCGATAAATACGCATGCGATGGATCGTGGGTCGAGTTTATGATGGGTGTATGGACGGAGCCAAGGAAAACATTGACAGCCAAAGTTATGAAAATTATTATATTTGGGGTGTTGGTTGAACAGCCGAAAATATGGGGTGTCATGTTTTAGAGTTGGGGTCGGCATGCGATTAATGAGGTACGTGGCTATTTGAAACGCGAAAGACCAGTAAGACAGGGGCATTGAAGCATGGGCTAGTAGCGCAAGACCGGTTTCTACAATGTGCCGATGCCGCCTTTCTGCGAAGCCGTTGTGTTCCGGTGTATGTGGAGGTGAGGTGAGATGTTGGATTCCGAATTTTGCAAAATCGGGTTTTAATTTCTCAAACTCGCCACCATTATCGGAGTAAAAAGTGAGTATGGGTCGTGAAAATTGTTTTTCAACAAGGGTTTTGAAGGAGAGAAAAGTATTGTATGTATCAGATTTTTTTGCTAATGGAAAGAACCATGTAAAGCGAGTGTAATGATCTACAAAAATAACGTAATATTTGTATTTGTTAATTGAGTAAACCGGAGATGTCCATAAATCACTGAATATTATTTGAAGTGGTGAATTAGATTTAAGAGACGATTGGCTAAATGGTAGTTTGTGACTCTTATACAAATGACAAAAAGTGCAATCTTTATTATGAATAATTGTATTGGAGTCATAACTGGAAACAATGTGTTTTAAAATAGAAAAGTGCGGGTGACCGAATCGGTGGTGTAGGTCAGCCGAGGTAAGTGTTGCGGCATGGGCTTGCAGTAAGGGCGACGAAGGCCAGTAGTAGACTCCATCCTTGGCCGGACCCATGTATTTCACTGCTCCTGTTTCACGGTCCTTCACAACAAAAGAGGTAGAACAAAAATCAATTGTGACGTTATTTTCATGACAAAATTTTGAGACGGATATAATATTTTTATGCATTGAGGGGACGTGTAAAACATTTAAAAGACGAAAATTTGAGAGAGAAGTAGAACCAGTATTAAGAATGGGAAGACCGGAGCCATCACCAATTACGATCTCATCGGTTCCATCATAGGGTTGGTGAAGGGCGAGATTGTCAAGGTCGGAAGTTACGTGGTGAGAGGCACCGCTGTCAAGAAGCCATGGAGATGGGATTGGAGTAGTGAGGACGGTTGGGTTAGCTTGGGCCGTGGTGGTGGTGGAGCGGGTATAGGGTGGTACTTTAATATCCGGGAATAAGGCTTTGAAAACCGTACAATAAGCAAGAGTGTGGCCTTGAGTGTGACACCATTGACACTTGCCCTTGAACGGGTTTCGAGGGTTTTGATTGGTGGTGGCAGAGGGTTCAGCGGAGTGGTGAGAGCGATTGGTATGGTGGTGGTGGCGGGTGTATGTGGGGTGGGCTATGGCCGGGAAGTCAGCGGTGGATTGGGTATGTGGTGTGGCTTGGTCGATGAGGAGTTCACGAGTGATGAGTTTTTCTAGGAGAGCGGGAAAGGATATCGGATCATCACGAGCATTGACGGCATCGATGACGGGTTGGTATGAAGCATCGAGACCTTCAAGAACTCGGTCAGTGACATCCTCATCCGGGATAATGGTTCCTAGGAGGGCTAACTCATCAACCGTGGATTTGATACGGTTCATGTAGTCGGAAATGGTAGAGGTACCTTTGGATATTTGTTTTAATTTGTGACGGAGTTGCTTGATGTGGCCTCGGGAGGGACGTGCATACGCAGAGGCAAGTGCACTCCACGCTTCACGAGTAGTGGTGAGGCGATTGAGTAGAGGAGTGACGGTGGGGGTGAGGGTGCTAGCAACAGCGGAAAATAACAACTTATCTTGCCGTTTCCAAGAGTCGAACGCGGGATTGGGAGTGGGCTCCGAGCCAGCAGCCGCGGCAGTAATTGTAGCGGATGGCGGCGGAGTTCCATCAATGTGGGACGAAAGACCGTAGCCATCGAATAGGGAGTCGAGTTGAAGGCACCATTGACGGTAGTTGGTGCCATCAAATTTGACGATGGAATGAACATTTAAAAGAATGAAAGGGGTTTTGGGATCATTTGGATTGGGAATGGTTGCACCCGACATTGTCGATCGGGATGAGGAAAATGTGGAAAAGAAAAAAAGATGTTAGAGAGGATAGAACCTTTCTCTTGATACCATGTAGAAATGTAATTAGTATTATTTTATTGATCCATTTACAGGAAGGATTACAAGCCTTTTATAACTACAATTGTTGTGTGAATAGAATAAATGATAGCTACAATTAAGGGGAGAATCAAACTAATTATGTACACATATTTGAGATTAATGGCATTGATTGTATAGAATAATTAGTCTCCTAATTATTCGTTTGTGGTTTGTCAACAGCTCAAACCCGTAATATGCTGCTATTCCCGACATTCCTGTACAAAGAACCCGAATCATGAGTTCACGACTTGCATAATGTGACAAACACATAGCTGAGAAACAGAATAAGGTAAATCAATTGCAGGCTTCGTACTTTATAGTTCAACAAAATGTCCGAGTAAGACGAAGAAAACAACAGCACACACCCGTATACAAGCAACATAACTCTTACCAAGAATTCCGGTATAGTATGAGAGGGGCACATCTGTATGTTCAATTTTGAAATGATCAACAGTACTTGTTAGGATGCTGTACTCTTCCCAACCTGTTGTTCCCCAAACTAAGTCACCTTTCTTAAAGTTCGGGTCATTCGACTCCAAAATTCTTGCAACTCCATACCCTCTTAGAGGCTGCACATTCAACCATATAACCTTATTTAATCAATGGTAAGAGAGAAGGACATTCGGATGCGAAACTGGTGCCATTGCACCCAACATAACAGATCCTTCACAAAGCATATACCAGACCAATTTCAATGGCCTTTTAACAAAGATGTAAACTTTCTTTTTGTTAAACCCTATGGTTATGATATTGATATGGTTTCATATTTTACTAGTGCCAATCTCGTGCCGATGTTGTATATTATAAGCGGATTTTGGTAATTAAAGAAATAATACTTATTGTGAGACTTTTTTACACTTTGAGACGGGCAGACGGCTCTAATATGTAGATAGATAACTCATTTGTTAACATTAAATGATTTAATTTTTCAATAAAATTTGTCATATACAGTACAACTTTTATGTAAAAGACCTCACAAAAAACTAATTTTATTTCATGTATAAGACTTTACAAAAGACGAACTTTTATGTATAAGACCATACAAAAGACCAATTTTGTTAAATAATACTCCCTCCGTCCCGGTCATTTGTTTACCATTTTCATATTTGGGTGTCTCATTCATTTGTTTACCTTTCTATATTGGGAAGGCTTTTGATGAGTAATTTCATCACCCAATGGGACTATTGTCCACTTGTCATCTTATGACACTACCCACAAATGGTCCCCTCCCCTTTCCTTGGTCTTTGTGCCAAAAGCAAAGGTAAACAAATGACCGGGACGGAGGGAGTAGGTCGTATACAATTTACCGGAAAAGTCCATCACAAAAGTCCTCTCGGTTCCTATATTTTTTGACGTATAAGATCCTTCACAAAAGTCCTCTCAAAATAAAGCTAATGTAAACAGTTTACCGAAATAGAGGGAGTACATAATACTTCTATGGAATGCATGGCCAATTAATGTAAGCTCGTTTCTCGATAATAAAAAATTGAGCGGATTGTGTAAAAAAGCCTAAATGTACTCCCTCCGTCTCGTTTTATTGTTTACCTTTATTTTTGACACAAAAGCTAAGAAAAGAGAGCAAGATCATATGTTAATATACGTAGTGGAGGACAAGTAGATAATAGTTTAACTGGGGATCAAATTACTCAAAAAAAAAACTTCATAATATAAAAAGATAAACAAATAAATGAGACACCCAAAAATGAAAGATAAATTCTTAATTAAGACGGGAACTATCTTTCTTAAGTTTAAGACAAGTCAATACATACCAAATCAATCCCCCCCTCCCACCCCCAGGCCCCACCCACTTGTTGCCTAGAAAATGCCAAATTTTTTGTCTTTATTACCATCATTTGGTAGTATTTGACTCGTCTTACGCAAGACTTACTGAAAATGAAAAAAGTAAATAAATGACCAGAAAGAAAGGAGTAGATCTACTGGGAGAAACTAGACCTGCCAAACGGGTAAATCGGGTCTAGTTCAGGTCCGGCCAGTTCGGTTCTCTCATTGGTTTCAAGTTAACTCGGGTCGGGTCGGGTCATTTCGGGTTTCAGGTTTGTTGGTCTAGTCTGTTTTTGGTCAACTGGGTTGGGTTATTTCAGAACATGTTATTTGGGGCCGGTTCATTTTCGTTCAAGGAATGAGAGAGAAAAAGTCATTCTAAGTCTTTTCGGTTCAATTAGAGCTATGTTTTGTCGAGTCATTTTCGGGTTTGGTGGTTTCGGATCGGGTAAGTTATGGGACAAGAAAGTTTGGGTCATGTTCAGGTTGGGTCAGGTCAAATCAGGCTTCGAGTAACATTTGGTTGTTGTACTTCTAGTGAACTTCAAATCTCGAGTCAGCCTTTTTAAATCGGGTCAATCAAATCAGATATATTTGCCATGTAAGATAAACCACCCTAAAAGCTAGCTGAGGTGGAAGGATGGTAGGGCCAAATTCTCTAAAAGGAAAAGAAAAGAAAAGAAGACCGTACAAGTTTTTCACATAACCTCATGGCCACAAAGTTTCCATTAAGACGGGTTGAGGTTAAGACGGGTCATGTTCCTCTCACAAAGAGTAAATGGGATAAATGGGGGGCTTTATTTGTCACCCACTTGCACCCCTATTTGCCCTTTGTGAAGGGGTTGACCAACTTGCACCCGTCTTAAGCTTAGGACGGGTCGTCCCGTCTTAAATGAGAATTTGTGCCTCATGACATATTTGCAATGGATCGTATCAGTAAATAAAGACCATGGATAGATTCGATATGTTTCACAATTTTGGCTATTACCACAAAGACAGTACTCATATCAGTTTATAAATTATACATTAGATGTTGTACAACTAGTTTTTATAATTTCTGAGTTCTATAATAAGTTTTCGAACTTGTTTTAAAAACTATGAGTTTTACAATAAAGTTTGTGAGCTCGTCACTTAAACATCATGCTAAAATAATACTTCCTCCAAGTCTCTAAGATCTTCCACATTTCCTAAAACGACAAATTCACAAAGATCTTCCACTTTCCTTATTTGTCTATCATTTATGGCTATAATAACTTGTGACCCCATAATCTCTCTCTTACTTTCATTTACATCCACATATCACCATACTACTAAATATTGCTCCAAACCGTTTGTGGAAGATCGTAAGGAATAGGAGGGAGTACAATATTACTCAAAGTCTATACTTATAAAATTTTGACTATTTACGTCAGTCCAAAAATTAAAAAATAACTTATAAACTTTATTTAGCTCAGACTAAATAGATGTACGCTGATCAATTACTAATAGGATCTGATATATTACATCAGATGCATGTTCATTTTGTTGCAGAACCAAATTTGTTGCAACGTGGAAAAACTTGTCCAAAGTACTCGTAACATAAGCACAAATTATAACTCTGCATTTATGTACAAGTTATACACTAGAATAAAAATGAAGGCAGAAAGAGAGGGGGATTGAGAAGTAGAGAACGTACAGAGTTAAGTGCAAAATGAGAGAAAATGCCATGAGTATCAAACGTCTGCATGAGAAGTCTCATGTAAGGATCAACGGATAAATAGAGGTTTTTAACGACTCCATTGGAACCTTCTGGAAGCTTAAGATGGACAGTGTTGTCGGTCTTCACACACATGTTAGTTTCTTTGAGAAAGCCGGTGATATAATCTTTTAAAAACACTTGCTTGTTACTCACATGTACATTACCTTTTTCCGCCATTGTTGCGTAATTCTTGAGGGAATTAAAATGGAGTAATATTTTTATTGTTATGTCTCAATTGTAGAGAATGTGTAGGTCATCTCTCAGAAGCCATGCATGGATGGCTATATATAGATTTGATAGTTACGGAGTACTCGTTACGTACGTTAGGTCAATTTCACTGTATTTTCTTTATACTCCCCCCTAATCACTCATTTCTTCCCCTTTCCCTTTTACACAAAAATTAAGGAAATGAATTTGGACCACACAAAACACACTACCCCACATACAAATGAATTTAGACCACACAAAACACAGAACCCCACATCCAAAAAGGGAAAGAGGGAAGAAAACCGACTTACCCAATAAGGAAAGAGGGAAGAAATGACCGACTAGGAGGGAGTATATTTTATCTTTTCGTTATAGTTTTATCGTCCCATTTCTCCCAAAATTAAATCAATTATACTAATTGTTTTCTTTGTAAATTTAATATGGTAATTTTTCACTATAAAATTTAATTAGTTATACTAATTGTTTTCTTTGTAAATTTAATATGGTAATTTTTCACTATAATTCAATGAATATGGTTGTTATTTTACCACAATTTTTCCAAACCTATCCAAAATAAAAATAGATGGAGCTAGCGAAAACTGTTGAGTACGTATGTACGTGAAAGTGATAGTATGGACCGCCTGAAATTCGAAGGTTAACTGAAACCGATTAGACCCAATGTTAAACAGATAATCAAGAGCACCATGATTAGATAATCTAATCATGATTAATGCTCGTAATGACGTAGGGCAAGAATTCAGTACTCAGTAGGGCAAGGATTTTTAGTGTTTATGATCACGTGGAAAATGCTCCATGTGATGGTTAATAGTGAAGTAGTCACTACTCACTAGCCAGTAGGGTAAGGACTTGTGGAGTACTATTACTATTTTTATAAACGTAAATTCTTATTTCAGACGGACCATTTCCGTTTTCTATTTCCGTCTGAAAAATAAGACGGGATTATGTTGTCACTTTTTGATAAAATGTAACCACAACTTATATCAACTTGTTTTCAATAGTGGTTACATCTACTTGTAAAGTGGTTACAAAATCTCGTCTTATTACTTCAGACCAAAATTGTCCGTCTGAAACAAGACCAACTGTTTTAGATAAGAAGGTTGTGTTATTATAATGATTAAATGATTAATAGTGAATTAGGTATGGGCAACTTAAAAAAGATGTTAGTTGGAGGTGGTTGGAGTCGATAATTGCGGTAGTTTAAGGATAATTTCAAGAAAACGGATTACATAACCAGATGTCTCATGTTCAAGCTTTAGGAATGTAGTAGTGTTAAAATTCATAAGGGAGAACTTTACCGCCCTAGTAGTTCTACCCTGCTCGAATTCCAATTAAATCGAATGGTCAACACTAAAAAAAAAAAAAAAAACTCAAGTGTTGAGACAATTTCTAGATTAGATTGGTTGATGATGACTTAAGACAAATTAATCTTATTGTTAATATAATGTGTGCCTCTTAAGTTTTAATCTTATAGCTATGGAAGCTCAAGTAATTGTTCAAGGTTGCACAAGAAGATCAAGAGATGAAGATTGTCATTGTTAGAGTCATAGTGTTGTATAAGAGATCATTAAACTCGATTCATGCTAAGTAATTCAAAACTGACAGTGACATGTCACTGTGGTTTCTGGCTCTTAAATATTTCGAAAATATTTAACTCTTGAAAATAGCTTTCCAAACTTTTGATCAACATTTTACATTGTTAAAAATTCTGGTTTGATCTTTATAAATGAAATAAAGCTTTGGTTGCCTTGGAGAAGAGGTAGCTTGCACAAAAAGACTCTTGCCAAAAATGGGCTGTTTACTTTTTCTATATTTGGTCACTACCATTTATTCTCTTTCTTGTTGAAAAAACTACCCTTATTTGTCTAAAGTGTGGCTGCAAAATTAAGTTACTTGTGCATTCATTTTGCTTGCATAAGGAGTCATGGTTTTCATGTGCCTCAAGTAACCACATTTATTGTTGTTCAAGCTTTATTTATTTAATATTTTTAACACTTGTACTACATTGTAGTGTGTTATTTTTAGTGTAAGGTATACTCTACTTTGCATTATAAATAACATGCTTATTTCATTTGAACAAGTGTGCAACAACAAAATATTTTCAAGCTTAAAAGACTTTGAGTTTTATTGAGTAACTATCTTTGCAAAAATCATTTAACATTTCATACTTAATTGTTTTGTAAAATATTTTTCTTAAGTCTTTTACAAAGAGCTGATTCGTTGTAACAAAGCATGTATCACTACAAGAATCAGGTCCAGTACCGACCGTTTTTAACGGTCGCAAATAGTGAAAATCGGTCGGTAATACCACTTACCGACCGTTTTTTCTTCCGTAGCGTCCGAACAAAATCGGTCGGTAATTATGGTCGGTAAATGTTACATACCGACCGATTCCAAATCGGTCGGAAAAATACCGACCGAACAATCCGTCGCTAGACAGAAAATCCGTCGGTGCCAAAACATATTGACTTGGTCAATATCAAGGCTCAGTCGGTCGGTATTACCTAATTCGGTCGGTAATTACCGACCGACGGTCGGTCGGTGTGGGATTTTGTCAATTAATGGGCAGAATGTTTTTGGACGGCAATCGGTCGGTATTTGGGTTTGGTCGGTCGGTATATTATATAGGTCGGTCGGTAATGCCTCTTGTCGGTCGGTATCCAATGTGCACTGTGACACCCTCAAATTTGCGGAAAGAAAAAAAATAATTTAAATACATAAAGAAGGTGTCATAAATAAAAAGGGTCATTACAAAACGGAAATAATATTATACAATAAAAAGTATCTGAAACGGGAGACATATCTCCCGTATAAATACAGAAATAACAGAGTGTATAATGATATACAATCTAAGAACCGAATATAGGTCCAAGGTAAATACTTCGCTCGCTAGCTCGTCAATGTACCCCAAATATGCATTCACCACCTGTTCGACCGCATTAAATATAAACACGGAAGCCACAGTCAGTGGGGAGTAACTCCGAGTTCTCCCAGCCACGAATTGTCGAGTTTAATTAAACATGAATAACATAAAAGCAATGTATATGGAAAATACAAAACTTAAACAGATATGATATGCTTTTCATGTTATGAAACAGATAACTAACAAATAACCTAGCATGTGAAAGCTATCATGTGAAACCGATAATAAACTATGACTCGAGGTAGGGAAGCTGGTATGCTAGCTCAGAGGTTCCTCTCAGAAACATGGCCGTGATACACTCAAACCCTAATCAACACGTAATCATGTGAATCAGTTAACAAACGGTAATCCAAACTCTATCAATCTTAGCCGGCTTGCATCTCACCTTCTAAAACTCATAGAATCATACAAACATGAAAGACAAATACTTCTACAAACAGGCATAAGTTCTTAGGACCATCGATAGAAGACTTCTGTAACTCGAGGCTATACCACAAGGTAGGAAAACATCCTAGTCCTAGACTGATCAGACCTAGCGACAACAGCTATTCCATTCCACGTCTCATGACATAACCGTACACGAGAAACTCTACTAGGCGACCCCCTAAGCAGAGATGGCTAGTACTTAAGCTGGCTCCCTTCACAAAGCGGAACTCTTAGGATGCCATGCCCCGACTTGGAGATAAGCCCCCCAGGCCGTGACACAAAAGCTATTAACCATGAACTATATACTCGTTAAAGATAGTACGGGCCTATCAATGTCATGGTCCAAGATACTCATTTAGAATTAGAATGGTCAAGACGCCATATACTCATAATTCTCTATGGGTACTTAGTCAACACGGCACCAACCATATAAATAAACAGTCACGGGAATACATCCTATCATGTGACTAATTGCATATCAATAATAATCAAATATCATATCGCCTCGTATCTACTAAGGCTAATTCAGTAATTAAATAAAACTTTACTTGAAGACAAATCCCCGACCCGAGTCCCGCGACGGGTCATCAGTCAAATCGGGGCTGACTAGATCTTAGTTTGACCAAACCCGTTGGATCAAACCGGCTAGAAACAGAGTCTTTATCACATAGACATAAAATAAACATATTCATTACATGTTATTTTATTACTACTTCTAACATGTGAATTATCATATTATACCCAAAACCCGCTTGACTTAAATGATTTCAACGTAAACTAATCTCGTATTATAATTTCTAACATGTGAGAAATAATAATTTTATGAAAAATACTTTTAATTAAATAATTTACTTATTAAAAATTTCCCACTTGTTAAATATTACAAAACACGATAAAATGACGATAACTCAAAAACCGTCACAAGTACCAAAGTGGGACCCCCGGGCTGAGTTGGGCCGGACCCCACATGGGCCTGGATGGGCCCCACGGCCTGTTTTGGCAAAATGGGCTGTTTTGGCCTTTTTAACGGTTTTACTAAAAACCGTTTCTAATTATTTCCCGCATGCTTTAACATAATTAAAACCCGTCAAAACAACAATTAAACAATCAAACATTGACACAACCCAAAGACCAAAACCCGGATCCACCATGGACCAGCCCAGACCGGGTCTGAACCGGCCTGGACCGGCTGGTCTGGTCCGGTTTGGCCCCTCCTCCACGGTTCACACAACCAAAGCAACAACCCCAATTTCCAATTAATTCTAACATGTTTTTAATTACTAACATCCATTTTAAACATCCAATTTAACCATCCAACATGCAACAATCATCATCATGAAGAAATCATAAAAATATAACAAGGACACCAACATATTCATAATTTCCTACAACATAATAAAATCAACCACTTATCATGTTACTAACTAAAATCATAAAACCATAATCATATGAACAAAAACTAAAGATGAACCAAAAACTAAAGTAACCAAAGCTATGTAACATTTATCCGTCGAGTAACTCGGAATCGTTACCTTAGCTAGCTAAAATCAAGTAGCACCAAAATAATAAGAACTAAGAACTAAGAAACCCGTCTTCTAGTCTTCTCCTAAGATATACGAGTCACCAAACTCGTCTTCAAAATCTTCCCCTATAAGAAATGACACGAAAAACATTATTAGAACTTAAAATATGATTTTCCATAATTAAAGTGTTGAAAACGATTTTGTCGGAATTTAAAATAAAACGTACTTGAAGATGGGGAGCGAAGAGGAGATCCTAGAAATATAAGTTAGGACGGATTTAATTAAGAAATGAAGGTTTTATGAAGGTTTTGCTCAAGAACGATGAAGAAACGGATGAAGAACGCGAAGAATGCTCAAGAACGATTAAAGAAAGTGATATTTTGATCTTAATTTGATTTGTTGAAAAATGAAAAGTTGTTTGTGAGTAGGAAGAGTGGATGAGCCGTGTAGTTATAGGCAAAAGTGGATGTCGGGTTTTGAAATTGTTGTTACGGAATTTATTCGCGTTTAATAATTATTATCTACCGTAATTAATAGATATTAAGTTAATTGAATTTAAATATCAAGATATTATGTTATTGTAATGAAAAAAGAAAGAAAATATCAAGGTCAAAGAGAGAAGAAAACCGTGAGGATAGGAGAGAAAGCGGGTCTGATTTTGAGCGATTTGCGTAATTTTCGTTAACTGATCCATAAAGTTGAAAATATCTTAGATATTCTTATTAATTTAATCAAAAGAATTAAAATATCTAACGTGAGTGGAAAACGATGACATGGGCGCGTGACTCATGCCAAAGTAGAGTTTCGATTTTGTTGCGCGCTTTACGATGCGTCGGGAATAGTTAAATGACGTTCGGTTAAAACCGTAAAAGTTATTCTTTAAATTCCGAATAAATTCAAAATAATTATAGTAAATTATGATAAATCTTAATAAATCTAAATAAAAATAAATCAAAAATATTATTTTTTTTAAATAAAATTTCGGTCTTCAAACTTATGCAAGGCGAGTCGGGAAAAAGTCAACGAAAGTCAAAGTCGACTTAAAAGTCGAGAAAAGTCAAAAATGACTTAAAAGTCAAGAAAAGTTTATGACGACTTAAAAATCAATAAAAAGTCAATGACGACTTTAAAAAGTCAAGAAAAAGTCAAAGACGGTTTAAAAGTCAAGAAAAGTCAAAGATGACCAAAAACGGTCTTTTCATGAAATCTCTCAAAAATTCCAAATACGAACGCGGAATTTCAAAATACGACTCGGAACAAAAATTCCTATATTAAAACTTAAGTTCTACTGAAAAGTATCCATAAGCTATTGCTTAAGCAAATTGGGTACTTTTCGGGTTGTTACAAATGCCAACCATGCCCCTCCTCCTCGAGATGACCATCACCAAGGAGATTATGCTTGGGTGGCTAGCCAAATCGCTAGAAGCAAGACCAAGCTCTATGGTGGAGAACCGGATCCTACCGAATTCTCGGAATAGTTTCGTGAAATGTTGAAGCAGTTTGACTTGTACCAAGTGCAAGAAGTGGACAAGGTGAGGATCGCAATCACTTCCTTGTAAGGGAGGCCGACAATTGGTGGTCAATTACTAGTCCCACGACCATGCAAGAAGCCAACTTTGGTCGGGAACGCTTCAAGGTGCTAGTGGAGGATCTCTTGTATCCAAAGGAACTCAAGCAACAAAGACTCAAGGAGTTCATTGACTTCAAGCAAGGCGAGATGATGGTCCAAGAATTCACTACGCAATTCAACAAGTTAGCTCATTTCGCTCCTAGGCTTATCAAAGATGATGAAGATCGTGCTTTCTATTACCGCAACAAGCTAAGTGCCTAAATCCAAAGTAAGGTGAGGAGAAGCTCTACATCATTTGGTGAGTTATATGATGATACTCTATGGGCGGAGAATTCAATGAAGGCTATCAAAGAAGAGGCCAAGATCAAGATTCCTTTATCTTCTTTCACTCCTAGACCCAATTTCTATGGCAAGGGGCCATTCACTCCTTCATCCTCTACCTATGCAACCATTTTAGAAAGCCTTGCCACCCCGGAGTTGCATGCTTCGATAGGCCTTTGATTCGCTACTTTTGCAAGAAGCCTGGTCACCGCTTCAATGATTGCCCCGATCGGAAGTTTTCTACTCCCAATGCTCAGCCCAAAGGTTCTATCTATGTCTTGAGCCATGCCGAGGCCAATGCTCATCCCGAGATCATCACCGGTATGTTCACTATTTTAGAGCAACCTTGCCTTATTTTATTTGACACCGGCGCATCTATGTCTTTTATGTCTTCAACTTATGTTGATAAGTTAGCTATTAAACCTACTTCTAGTGAGGATACCTCTATATCCTTACCATCCGGAGAGATTATCTCATATTCTACTCTTTACCCTAATGTCCCCATCTCCATTGTGGGGACAATCTTTCCCGCTAATCTCCTAAAGTTCCCTCTAGGAGAGTTTGATGTAATCCTAGGTATGGATTGGTTAGCTTTGTACCATGCTAGATTTTACTGTAGAGATCAAAAGATCTATCTTAAGAGTCCTTTAGGAGGTAGAATAACCTATAAGGGATCTCATTCCCGAATGGGTGTGCAATTGGTTTCCGCGATGAAGTTGATGAGTATGGTGAGGAAGGGTCACCAAGTGTTCTTGTGTGTTGTGATTTCTACATCTACCTCTTTGCCCAAGATTGAAGATGTACCTATAATAAGTGACTTTGTTGATATGTTCTCCAAAGACTTGCGCGGGATTCCCTCCGAGCGTGATGTTGAATTTTCTATTGATCTTATGCTCGGAAGCGGACCCATTGCCAAAGCCCCGTACCGTATGGCTCCTACCGAATTGAAGGAGCTAAGGAAACAACTTGATGAAATGATAGAAAAGGGTTTTATTCGACGGAGTGCCTCACTTTGGGGTGCTTCCGTGCTCTTTGTGAAGAAGAAAGATGGTTCTATGAGACTTTGCATTGATTATCGTGAATTGAACCGTGTCACCATCAAGAAAAAATATCCTTTGCCAAGAATTGAAGACTTGGTTGATCAACTTAAGGGTGCTTCTACCTTTTCCAAAATTGATTTGAGATCCGGATACCATCAAATCCCCATTCCTGAGTCCAACATTCAGAAGACCGCCTTTAGCGCAATGGAATGCCACTTCGAATTCAAAGTGATGCCGTTTGGATTGACAAATGCTCCCGCCATCTTTATGGACCAAATAAATTGCACTTTTAGTGAGTTCCTTGATAAGTGCGTGGTTGTGTTCATCGACGACATTTCTAGTTTTTCCAAGACCGAAGAAGATCATGCTAATCACCTTCATACCATTTTGGGTATTCTTCGTCGTCAAAAGTGGTTTGCCAAGTTTTTCAAGTGTGCGATTTGGTTACCTAAGGTGTCCTTTTTTGGTCATGTAATTTCTAAGGATGGAGTCATGGTAGACCCCTCGAAGATTGAAGCCGTTGTGGATTGGAAAAGTCCCAAGAATGTTGGCGAGATTCGGAGTTTTCTAGATTAGCTGGTTATTATCAACAGTTTGTGAAGGACTTCCCCAAGCTCGCTAGACCTATGACCCATCTATTGAAGAAAGAAACCAAGTTTGTTTGGAGTGAACCATGTGAAGATGTCTTTCACGAACTGAAGAAGAGGTTGACTACTGCCCCAGTTTTGACCTTGACCGAGGATGGTGTGGACTTTGATGTCTATTGTGATGCTTCTAAGTTGGGATTGGGTTGTGTGCTTATGCAAACTAAGAAGGTTGTTGCCTATGTGTAGAGTCTATTGATTGAATACGAAAGAGGGGGGGGGGTGAATTGAGTATTAAAAACTAGCCCCACTTTTTCGATTTATATGATATATAATTAATTATTTGATCTTATGAATTAAAATCAACTAATTAATTAATCAAAGTAAGCGCAAATAATGAAATAACGAAAAGTAAAGAGATAAGAGAGAGGCACACGATTTTTGAAGTGGTTCAGTTTCACACGTTGAAACCTACGTCCACTATTCTCGATTAATAATTTTTAGTACCTTTCTACGGATTACAAAAATTCCAACCCACTCGTATAATCAACACTATGATTATAACTCAAGGTGAGTATCGCTAAATACTCTATACTATCTTACGCTAATAAGAAAGTACAATATAACTCACACAAATTCCCGTTAAAGAATTGTAAGCTTATAATGATGTACTATTATCCAATAACGTATTTCACTCAAGCGATTGATAATAATTGATGCACGACTCTTTTAAAAAACAAACTCTAAAAATAATAAATATTTGCTCAAAGGTTTGCTTTAAAACGATTTTGGAAAATCAACACTAGTAAATAATTGTGCCGTGTGAATATAGTGTATTTCGTGTGTATGTCGTGTCTTTTACAATTTGTATGTGAATGAGTATTTATAGTAGAAGAATTATAGTAGATCTAAAACCCTAGTATAATATTTAATAAAGATACTTATCTTTCCATAAAATAATATTTGCTTATCTTGTAGAAATATCTTTATCTCAAAATATTATTTGGTTTATCTTATAGAAATATATTTATCTTGATATCTCAAAATATTGTTGTAAAGATATAGTAGAATCCTAGATTAGGTAAACTAAGGAAACAAGCCTAAATTGGCCGAAATCCTCTAGCTCACGAAACCCTAGGAGGCACGCAACCCTAGGTGACACAAAACTAGGTTTCACGAAACCCTAGATGGCTCAAACACTAGGTGGGCTAATTAGGTTAACAACAAATTGAGATAGAATATATTAGAAACCCTAGGTAGCATGACAACCCATAAGTTGTATTACTAACCAATAGAATCTCATAAATATATTCTCTATTAAAATAATTTGATAAATATATAAAAATACTCTTTCACTTTTGAAAACATTTCAAAAAATTTTATTTCCAAAATCATGCATCAATATTTTATCATCCAAAGTCATAGACTAAAGCTATAACTTTGAACATAAAATCTCTCGAATGGAATAGTTACCGAATGACGACCTATACTATCTAATCTTCACAAAGATCTTCAGTATACGAATCATCTCTTCATCTTGATCACAAAGACCCTCCATCTCGAGTCTTGTGTAGTATTATGTAGATCTTGTTTGAAGCGATTTTCCTTAAAGTTATGCCTGGTTAGCTATAACTTCCATGTTCACTTCCAAAGTTATTCCTGAAGTTGTTATAACTTTGTCTCACAGACTTTATCAAAGTTATGCCTAACTTTGATCTTTCTTCTTATAATTGTTGCTAGCTATAATAAGACTAAAGCACACAATTACACGCATATGATATATCGAGTAAAACATATTATTATGTAAACATATGTAATTATCAAAACTATGAAATTGGTCCAACAATATGCCTCTAGGCAGTTGAAAGTTCATGAAGTGAACTACCCTACTCATGACCTTTAGTTAGCCGCCGTTGTCCATGCATTGAAGGTGTGTAGACATTACCTCATTGGTGTCCATTGCCGTATCTACACCGATCACAAAATTTTGAAGTACATATTTACTCAATAGGAGTTGAATACGAGACAAAGGACATGGTTAAAATTAGTGGATAACTATGATTTTGAGTTGCTCTACCATGAAGGGAAGGCTAATGTTGTTGCCGATGCTCTTAGTAGGAACTCTTCTCATGGCTTGATTGCTATTCGGGTGCTATCGATGACCTTTATGGCGAATTTCGGAAATTGAAGCTAGAGTTTGTTGATAGAGGATTTGACTGTGTGGGTGCTGATGCGTGTATTTTATATAGACTTTTTAGTCCATTTGTGCACGCATTTATATGTCATTTAAGTGATGTTACGTCACTATATGCCCCTATTTGGCTACTTTGTACTTTCATTACCATTTTGTAGGTACAAGTTGCGTATTAGCAGAAACCGAGCCGAAACAGTCCACTTTGCATGCATTTAGGAGAATGGAGGGAACGGAACATAAGTTCTTGCATGGGGAAGCGCGAAACCGTTCACAATCAAGCCCAAAGTCACGACTAATATTATGTGCCATGCCAGAAGACCTCGATCGACTATACCTTTGGTCGATCGAGGAGAGTTGAAGGAAGGAAGACCTCGATCGAGCTATACCTTTGCTTGATCGAGTGGCAATTTCTGAAGAGTTGGTCGATCGTGTGGATGAAGTACTCGATCGACTGATTCCCTCAAATAAAGACCTCGCTCGAAGGGTATTTTCCCTCGATCGAGTGGATCCTATCACGGGCCTTAAGTCCGTAGGCTAATTAGGGTTTAGAGTTGTGTTATGCATTATATAAGACTCTTGTTTACGTCATTAGAAGGGGATCTAATTTTATCTTCCATCATTAGCAGACATTAATCTTTCAACATTAGTTTCTGAACTTTTTAAACTTTAGTTTACATTCGGGTTTATCGACGTGGATTTATTCTTTACGCCGGATTGCTAAGATTGTAAACTTCTTTTCTCTCTTTTATTCTTAACCCTTGTTTTAGTCTTAATTACTGTTTGCTCTTTTTAACTGCTGCGTTATTATTGTTTATGCTTGTTAATTACGATTTTATTATGTCTATCGTCATATGTTCAATCGTCTTTGTTAGCATCGTTAATAACATGAGTAGCTAATTCCCTTGTATGTTAGGATGAGGAAAACTGTAGTAGAGGCATGTTAGGATAGATTATTTTAGTTAGTCTTGAATATGAGAATCGATCTAAGCAATTTAATTGAGGTTTAGTCGAATGAGTGCACGCAGGAGACTAGGCTAGGTAGTTAACCCCGACATGGATCGAGAGATTGGAAGGGAAGGCTTGCTTAGAATTGATAGGTGACTCCTAAGAGGACGAGAGTTAATTAGGAAAATCCCTAGGGTGGTTTGAGACCGAGAGGAGAAAACCATTGCCCTTCTCATTGATAGATTGACTGACTTAGTTGACCCGTAGATGCCGATATTGCAGTAGACCGAATCCTAGCATATTCTTCCTTTATCTGATTTATTTCATATTAATTTCTACCTTTATTTCTCTTCCTTTAATATTATTTAGTTTAGTTTAAAACCATTTCAAAAACCCCTAGATTGTGACTGGCAGATTTAGATTACAGTTAGTTAGTTTCCTCCCTGTGGAGATCGACCCTACTTCCGCTATCTTCTTTAGTTAGTAGACTTAGGCTTTTATTTTTGGTGTGTATCGACACGCATCAAATTTTGGCGCCGTTGCCGGGGAGGCAATTTAATTTTCTAGTTTATTTATTTCTGTCTCGTCTTAAGGAATTTCTAATCCTTAAGACTGTTCTTATTTTTCTCTCTATAGTTGTGTATGCGCAGGTCCCAAAGGCTCGAATTAGTGGAAGCTGATCCGGAGCCTGAAATAACCTTATTACGCAGAAAGAGAGGGTTAGATAAGACTGTTCAGGAGGAAGACTTGAGTACTTCTGAATCCGTCTTCGACAGTTTCATTTTCGAGGAAGATTCGACTGTTGAGACTACCATACCAGCAAAGATGCCTAACATTGCTAGTCACTCTGAGCCCACCGCTGCATGTATACCCCATGGATTCAAACTTACAACGGACGAAGATGAAACTTCTTTCGATGTTCGTCCGTCTTATATCAAGCTTGTCCAGCAGGATAAGTATAGGGGTGTGGCTGGGGAAGATCCGAGGAAGCATAAGGAGACCTTTGCTGATTACTGTTCTTCTATTCCGGTTTCTAAAGGGGTGACTACAGACAAGATCAAGGAGTTCTTGTTCCCTTTTTCCCTTACCGACAATGCTAAAGACTGGTTGAAGAACCTGAATAGAGAAGAACTGGGTATTACCGATTGGACCACACTTGCACTGGCCTTCTACAAGAAGTATTTTCCACCACAGAGGACAAATGCTTTGAGGGGTCAGATTACGAATTTCAAGCAAACGGTTCATGAAAATATCTATGAGTTCTGGGATCGATTTAAGACGCTTGTGAGGTCTGTTCCTCACCATGGGTTCGAACAATGGTTTCTATGCAACCAGTTTTACAACGGGTTGTATGATGATAATCGAGTTATTCTAGATGCCGCGTCAAACGGGAGATTCCAGAAGGAGATAGATGATGATAAGGGTTGGAAACTGATTGAAGAGATGGCAACCCATTGTGCTGAATATGGTAATCCGCGAAGTGGTACACGGACGATAGCAAGTATTGATTCTGAAGGTCTGGATGCAAAATTTGATAAACTAAATGCCAGACTTGACAAATGGGAGAAGCAAGCTGCAGATAACCAGCAGACGGTTCATTTGCTGCAGCGAGATGATGTGAGTACTTGTGAAAGTTGTGGCAAAACTGGTCACACGGCTGTAGATTGTCTTGCAGAGAAGGAACAAGTTTGTTCCTTCCAATAATACCGTCAAGGAGGTGGGTACTACAATCAGGGGAATATCCATCCTAACTTGAGATGGACAAGCCAGAATGTCCTAAATCCTACTCCTCCACCACAACAGCCGACGTATCAACCGCTGCACAAGCAAGGATTCCAAAAAATCCAGTCTTCACAGAAAGCTAGTTCTTCATCTGGAGGAATTTCAGAAGTTGCAGACCTAAAGTCGATGATACAAGCTTTAGCTATCCAATTGAGCAAATCTGATCAAGCGACAAATGCTACCATTAAGCTTTTGGAGTCGCAGATTTCTCAATTGGCGGGAGCAAGATCGACTAGGCAACCTGGCCAGTTACCGTCTCAGACCGATAAGAACAAGGAAACACTGAACATGATTACTCTGAGAAGCGGTCTCGCTTATGACAGTTCTGCTGGTACCGTTGCTGATATCTCTAGTGCGCATCCCAAAGTTTCGAAGGCTGATAATGATGTTGTAATCGATCGAGGAGTTTCAACTACTCGATCGAATGAATTGAAGGAAAAGTCACTCGATCGAGTCGTTATTGTTGATCGATCGAGTGAATCAGGAAACCAGTTGGTCGATCGAGAGGGTTCAGTTGCTCGATCGAGTGTTCTGATTGATAATACTGCTCGATCGAGCAGTTTGAGTTCTAAAAAGGATCGATCGAGCGACATTGATACTCGATCAATGGGTCCTAATGAGCGTGAAGCTCGATCGAAGGGGTTAAGCTAGCGGATGATTAATAATGCGATTGTCAAGGATATGCAACGTGGATCACCTGACATTCCAGTTCCGTTTCCTGGTCGATTGAAGAAGGCTAAGGTCGAGAAGGAATTTGCTCGGTTCACTGACATTGTACGCGATCTTAAATTGAATGTTCCTTTTGTCGATCTTTTATTAAAGGTACCCTCTTACCTGAAGTTTATGCGTGAAATGCTTTTACGTAAGAGGTCAGTCGATACTGTAGAGACTGTAGGTTTGACTGAGGAATGCTCCGCGTTCCTCCAAAACAAATGCCCACCTAAACTGTCTTACCCAGGTAGCTTTTCCATACCGTGTCATATAGGTACCTATCTTATAGATAACGTGTTATGTGACCTAGGAGCTAGTGTTAGCGTCTTACCTTTGTCTTTAGCCAAACGGTTAGGCTTTACCAAACTTCAGTGTACCAACATGACAGTGCAAATGGCGGATAGGACCTTGTCCTGACCTTTAGGAGTCATTGAGGATGTACCTGTGCAAATAGGGAGATTCTTTATACCGGTCGATTTCATAGTATTGGACATACCTGAGGATTCTCACACTCCCATCATTTTGGGAAGACCGTTCTTGCATACTGCGCAAGCGGTTATTGATGTCGGGTTACGGACATTGACTTTTCAGATAGGTGGGGAGAACCTAGTATTCACTCAGTCTCATGCTAGTAAAGGTCCTATGCTTGTTTCACTATGGCACGCGCTTCTATTAGCTGATATTACACCTGATTTATTTACACATGACAAAGCTTCGATTCCTATCGAGCCTATAGCTCCTGTGTGTGATATTCCTATTGCTACCATAACACCTCCGCCCCAGCTTGGGAGCGAATTGGAGGAACGTGCTGTTTTGTGTTTTCTTACAGATCATAGAGCGGCAGCATTAGAGCTAAAAAAGGGAGAGCCATGTCCGCGTGACAATATCAAGAAGAAGTCCAAGAAGGACACAGGAGTTCGCACATACGCGAGTGATTCAGAAGTGGAGCTAGACTCCAAGAAATTATCATATGTGTGGAGAAAGAAGTCGGAAATTACCGCAGTTGAGGGTAATTCCGCAAGTCAAAGGCCTGACGGTGGCCTTGTCATGAAACTATTTCGTTATTAGCCGGGTTTGCAACCCCGTGCAATTTGTAAATAACAATTTATTGCGTTTTCGTTAGACAATTAGACAATTAGACTATTTACTTAGATTAGACGTTACGCTATAATCCGTAGTTTAGATAAACAATTTATTTTTCCTGTTAGACAATTTTTTGTAATTTTTTTGGGTATTGTTTTGTATCGTTTTTGCAGGAAAAAGAAGCGGAAATCAAATTGCTGAAAGTCGAAGGCTATGAAAACCATTCGATCGAGTACATTGTTATTCGATCGAGTGACTTGGGGAAGAAAAAAGAGCTCGATCGAGTAGAATTCAAGTTGATCGAGGGGAATTCAAAACGATCGAATAACCTGAAGATCAAGAAAAGAAACCACTCGATCGAGTAAATCAGACCTACTCGATCGAGCAATCCAGCCTGACAGAAGTTCTCGATCGAGTAGAATTGCTACTCGATCGACCGAAGTAACCTACCTATAACAGGGAAGTCTTCGATCTTCTTTCATTCTACTCGATCCCAATTCTCCCTTGTTCTTCAATCCTTCGATTTTCCTGCACTTTCTTACCTGCAATTAGTGATAATACCCAAATTAATTACCACTTACATTTGCCCCAAGACTTTACTTTTGCAATTAATTGAAAAGCCCTCTCCCTTTCCCCTTTAATTTCGGTTATTTGGAGATTTCGTGAATTAGGGTTTGTTAATTCGATTTCCTCGAATTTGACCAATTAATTGCTATATTTCGGGTAACAATCAACAAGTAAGCGTCCCTTTCCTATTTTACTAGTTAATTCGTAATCCCTTCCCTTTTTCCGATTCAATTAGGGTTAGATATTGATTATTGGATTAATCTAGTAAATTAGATGTTATTGATTGGTTCTTGTTGATTTCTTTGTAGTTATGGCATCAAGTTCAGTACCTAGTCAGTCCACGGTTCCCGAGGTTGTCGCTGAGACGACAACTAAAGCGATTTCTGCTACTGCTGAGACCGCCGCTGTCCAGACTGATACTGTCGTCATGACTACCGAGACTGCTGCTGATACAGTCTCCACGGAGCACACTGAGGCTCCGACTCCTATCACAGTCACTGCTGAGACCGTTGTTCCAGCGACCATTGCTAAGGCCGCTCCGCCTTCTAGCTCATCACTCAAGAAGGCAGAGACATCCAACCAGCTAGCCGCGTATAAGCTGGCCACTGCTCGAGGATTGGCACCACCGAAGGCTCTTAAGGCTGCTAGTCAGCCATCTATCGTGGAGTCTCTCGAGCCGCTACCACGGATTAGGGGGGGTACAATTCGTTTCTAGTATTCACCGGAAACGGTTGTCTTATTTACTTGACTCCCCTATCCATTTGAGTCGTTTTTTGCACCGTCCCGACCTAGAGGAGCTAGGTCTATTTACCGATGTTTGTTTATTACTTAACGGGACAGGGATGTCGGGTTTGGCCTCGATGAGGGAGTATACATATCGCGTACCTACGCTTGAGTTTTTCAGTTCCTATACTTTTGAGACCGATATGTATGTTACCTCACCGTCTAGCGCTTGCATACACTTCCGACTCTTTAATGAGTCGCATTCGTGGACTTTAGCTAGGTTTGGGGAGGTTTTAGGTCTTTCGAGTGACGGTCTTTTGGCAGCTCCTAGGAAGCTGTTGACCCAAGTCTGGACCGCCCTTTCTCACACACCCTACGACACTTGTAGGGTGGCCCACGTTCACCACCCCTCGCTGCGCTATTTTCTGCGACTCTTAGGCGAGTTGATTTTTGCTAGACCGGAACCCAACAACATCAACAACACTGAGTTAGCCATTTTAGCGGGGTACCTGAACGTTGATAGCGGTACCCCGTTTGTCCTGAACATCGCTTACTTAGTGGCTCTTCACTGGAAGAACTTAGAGTCTAGGGTGTCTAGCGCCGTAGTCTGTGGCGGTCTGGTCAGCAAGATTTGCCGCCACCTTTATTCAGACTTCCCTAGGATTCACCAGCGCTTAGGACCTGGCGTTGATTTAGATATACCTGTCATGGTCGGGTTTACTTGGATGACGGGCTCTGAGCGTCGGGTGTGGAAGATATGCGGTTTCACATCCGTTGTCTTACCTTGCCCTACATTGCCTTCTCTTTCGCCTCTCACTACTGTGAGAGGGGTGAAACCCCCTCCCCCTGTTTACCATCTACCTTTCACTACTACACCTTTCTCTTCCACTAAGAAGAGGAAGAGAGCTTCCCCGCAGAGGGATGTTGGAGAGCCGTCGGGTTCTCAACAGGCTGGGCCGACCACTGTCACGCCCCCACCTGTCACCACCACTCCCCCTCCTGAGTCAGTTTTTCCGGCTAATTTTGTTTGTCCTCCCCTGTTTGAGGCGCCTGAGGTCATAGACCAAGGGCGTCGTGATGCTTTGCTACTTGAGATGCGCAGGGATATAGCACAGATGCGACGGGATCAGGCCTTGGCCTTGTTCCCTATCTATGAGGAGCATATCCGCAGAGGACGTCCTATTCCAGATGGATGGCCTCACCCCTCATTCTACAGATACCCAGAGGGTGGGTATCCTTCACCATCTTATTCTTCCTCTTCTTCTGGAGAGGAAGAGGATGAGACGCCGGCACAGAGGGCCATGAGGGAGCGCGCGGAGTTGGCAGCTAGGAGGCTAGCTCAGTAGGAGGAGAGGGACCCGACGTATAAGGTGGAGACGGAGGAGACTACTGGGAGAAGGTGATGTTAGCTCCCCAGTTTGATGCTGGTTTGGGGAGGCTGTTGTTTTGTGAGTTTTTCTATTCCTTTTGTTTTTTCCATTCTTTGTATATATTTCTTCCCTTAGGATCATGAATTAGGTTGTTTTTTTCCCTTTCCCTTATATGCTGTTGTGCTATAGCCAATGGGGACATTGTCTGTTTTGGTTTGGGGAGGTGTTTTACATCCTTTTGCGTCTGCATTTGCATTTGTATTGCATTCACGTTTACAATTCATGTTAATTAGAAAAAAATTGAAAAAAATCAAAAAAATCACGTTTATTTTTGCATATAGTCGAGTCGGATTGGAGTCTTGTTCATGATGAAATTGCACTACAAGTTTATCCTAGGCTATTCCTTGCACCATTCTTGACTTACTTAGTAAAATCGAAGTAGTAAACTATTGAATTTTGTCTTGGAATTTAAAATTTGACTATTAGACTTGACTCAACATTTTGGCAAACTACTTATATTTTTTGAGTTTTAGAGCCTATAACTGGTGACATTTTTGACCAGTTCATCTAGGAATGAGAGTAGTTACTCCCCACATCTCGTGTCTTTTGCTTGTATATGAACTTTGATTTCTTATTGCCTGCACGCATTGGGTTTGTGGTCGGTATTACGTGTTTTGAGAATATTTGCATCTCCTTTTCCTCATTTTACCCCATTGACTCCACAAAGCCATATCTGCATGTTGCCCTTAACTACATTCTAAACTAAGCCTACCTTTGCCGAGCTAGTTTAGTAGTCGAGGTATTTTTTTACCGTTGTGTTAGTTTTTGGCTCGTTTTCATTGATTGGAGTGAGTTTTTTGTGAGAAAAAGAAGAGAAGTGTTAACTGTGCCTCGATCGAGTAGCTTTCAGCTCGATCGAGCAGATATTGATGTTTGTTGCCTCGATCGAGTGACTTATTTCACTCGATCAAGAGGTTTTCCCTCGAACAGCCAAAGAAAAAAAAATGGAAAAAAATGAAAAAATATAATGAGAAAAAAAATAATTTGCTTGGCTATTTTTGATGGTTGGAAGAATAGAACGAGTTATATTACGGTCTTGTTAGGAACTAGCTTGGCTATTTACCCTCACATCTCCATTAATTGTTCTGCCCCTTCTTACCAATTAGCCTCACATATCCATATCCTTGCAAATGTTCGGCACGTGATAGTCCTTGAACGGTGGTTGTGCGTGTGTACGGTGCTTGAATCATCTTTCATATTAGTTAGCAATTCATGTTGTGTCGGTCGTAGTCTAGGTGAGTGACTATATTTTCTTCTCTCTTTCTTATACATATTTACTTACCATTTGCTTGTTGAGAGAAGAGTGACCTGTAAGAGTCCGAATTTGGTTGAGTCTTGCAATGTCGAAAGTCTAATTTATTTCCAAGATTGTTTAAATTCGTTCACTTTCGTATTAAGCTTTGTAGCGATTGAATGAGTGCATTAAACTGTTTAGTATTGACTTGTAGCTAGCTCTGAGACTTGCTCCATTCCCCTAGGTTTATATAGTTCCATATAGCTGCATTTAGTTTGCTTGAGGACAAGCAAAGGTTTGGTTTGGGGAAGTTTGATGCGTGTATTTTATATAGACTTTTTAGTCCATTTGTGCACGCATTTCTATGTCATTTAAGTGATGTTACGTCACTATATGCCCCTATTTGGCTACTTTGTACTTTCATTACCATTTTGTAGGTACAAGATGCGTAGTAGCGGAAACCGAGCCGAAACAGTCTACTTTGCATGCATTTAGGAGAATGGAGGGAACGGAACAGAAGCTCTTGCATGGGGAAGCGCGAAACCGTTCTCAATCAAGCCCAAAGTCACGACTAATATTATGTGCCATGCCAAAAGACCTCGATCGACTATACCTTTGGTCGATCGAGGAGAGTTGAAGGAAGGAAGACCTCGATCGAGCTATACCTTTGCTCGATCGAGTGGCAGCTGCTGAAGAGTTGGTTGATCGAGTGGATGAAGTACTCGATCGACTGATTCCCTCAAATAAAGACCTCGCTCGAAGGGTATTTTCCCTCGATCGAGTGGATCCTATCACGGGCCTTAAGTCCGTAGGCTAATTAGGGTTTAGAGTCATGTTATGCATTATATAAGACTCTTGTTTACGTCATTAGAAGGGGATCTAGTTTTATCATCCATCATTAGCAGACATTAATCTTTCAACATTAGTTTATGAACTTTTTAATCCTTAGTTTACATTCGGGTTTATCGACGTGGATTTATTCTTTACGCCGGATTGCTAAGATTGTAAACTTCTTTTCTCTCTTTTATTCTTAACCCTTGTTTTAGTCTTAATTACTGTTTGCTCTTTTTAACTGCTGCGTTATTATTGTTTATGCTTGTTAATTACGATTTTATTATGTCTATCGTCATATGTTCAATCGTCTTTGTTAGCATCGTTAATAACATGATTAGCTAATTCCCTTGTATGTTAGGATGAGGAAAACTGTAGTAAAGGCATGATAGGGTCGAGTATTTTAGTTAGTCTTGAATATGAGAATCGATCTAAGCAATTTAATTGAGGTTAGTCGAATGAGTGCACGCAGGAGACTAGCTAGGTAGTTAACCCCGACCTGGATCGAGAGATTGGAAGGGAAAGGCTTGCTTAGAATTGATAGGTGACTCCTAAGAGGACGAGAGTTAATTAGGAAAATCCCTAGGGTGGTTTGAGACCGAGAGGAGAAAACCATTGCCCTTCTCATTGATAGATTGACTGACTTAGTTGACCCGTAGATGCCGATATTACAGTAGACCGAATCCTAGCATATTCTTCCTTTATCTGATTTATTTCATATTAATTTCTACCTTCATTTCTCTTCCTTTAATCTTATTTAGTTTAGTTTAAAACCATTTCAAAAACCCCTAGATTGTGACTGGCAGATTTAGATTACAGTTAGTTAGTTTTCTTCCTGTGGAGATCGACCCTACTTCCGCTATCTTCTTTAGTTAGTAGACTTAGGCTTTTATTTTTGGTGTGTAACGACACGCATCAGGTGCTATGGTTGCTGAACCCGTTCTTCTCCGTGAGATCCGTGAAAGTCAAGTTGATGATGCTACCTACAAGTCCATTCAGGCCAAACTTCTAGAAGGAAAGGCCAAAGACTTCAAAATTGATGACAAAGGTGTTCTTCGACTCCATGACCGATTGTTCGTGCCTAATGCTGTAGACTTGAGGATGCAGATCCTAGATGAAGCTCATCTATCTCCTTATTCTATTCACCCCGGAGGTGACAAAATGTAAAAAGACATGAAGCTACAATTTTGGTGGTCGAATTTGAAAGATGATGTTGTGTCTTATGTAGGAACATGCCTTACTTGCCAACAGGGGAATATTGAACACAAGAGGCCCGGTGGTTTGCTACAACCATTGCATATTCCACTATGGAAGTGGGAATCTATTTCTATGGATTTTGTCATGGCATTACCAAGGACCATTGGAAGTAAAGATGCTGTATGGGTAACCGCTGACCGTTTGACCAAGAGTGCTTGATTCATCCCGATCAAGGAAACGTGGAGTTTAGATCGACTTGCCAAGGCCTATGTTGATGAGATTGTTCGATACCATGGTGGACCCAAGGAAATTATTTCCGACCGCGACCCAAGATTTTACTCAAGATTCTAGAAGGCTTTGCAAGAGGCTTTAGGAAGTAGATTGTTGTTGAGTACGACGTTCCATGCCGCGACAGATGGTCTGACTGAGAGGACGATCCTGACTTTGGAAGATTTGCTTAGAGCTTGTGCAGTGCCCTTGACTTCCCATATAGTTGGGAAAAGAGTTTGCCCTTGGTGGAGTTTTCCTACAACAACAGTTACCATGCCTCGATCAAGATGGCGCCATATGAAGCCCTTTATGGAAGAAAAAGTCGTAGTCCAATTTGTTGGGACCAATTGAGCGACATTGGAGATTTAGGTCCCGATAACCTTGTTGAGACTATCAACCATGTGAAGATTATCCGTTATAGGATGAAGGCCGCTCAAGATCGTCAATAATCTTATGCCAATACTCGAAGAAGACCTTTGGAATTTGAAGTGGGAGATAAAGTTTTATTGAAAGTATCTCCAATTAAAGGTGTGAAAAGGTTTGGTGTGAAGGGTAAGTTGAGTCCAAAGTACATTGGACCCTTTGATATTGTGAAGAAAGTTGGTGCCGTAGCCTACAAGTTGGATTTGCCCCTGAATTTGGTCAAAGTTCATGACGTGTTCTATGTATCTGAATTGAGGAAGTACATAAGTGATCCAAGGCATGTTCTACAAACCGAGGTTCCTGAGCTAGAACCAAATCTATCATTTGAAGAGAAGCCGATTCGTATCTTGGATCGGAAAGACAAGAAGTTGAGGAGCAAAGTAGTGCCCCTAGTGAAGGTTTTGTGGAAATGTGGTGGTGTTGAAGTGGAGACTTGGAAGCCGGAAGCTAGCATGCGTGCCAAGTACCCGAGTCTTTTTTTATTAAAGTATCCTTCTTTCGCTCAAGTTCTGAGAGCAAAAATTTTAAAAGGTGGGATGATTGTAACACCCGCGATTTTAGTAATTAGAATTTAATAAAATTATATTAATATTAGCTAATCTTAGATTAGAATTTTAATATAGTTGGGTAAAATACGTGTTGAATCCATCTTTTCCGAGCCGATATTCGGGGTCTACTCTGAAATCCATGTGGGTGAGACTCCCAAATGCTTTTGGGCCATTTCTATTTTTCCACTGACACAAACCTAGCCCAATTATCACTCATTCTCCTCTAAGTTTTCAGCATACTATTCATCTCCTTATCCACTCACCTCTAAACCCTACTCACCATTGTTGTGCTCTAAACTCTTCAAGCTCTAAACCAACATATATCACTCATTACTCACTCAAATCCCTTACTTTTTAGTCCATTATTTCTCTCTTCTTCTCCTCTATCTTATTTGGTAATAAATTCCTCATCTTGCTCATGTTCAATTTTTCCATTTTTCTCTAAGATGAGTTTTATTAATCTTTTATGACTTTGTGTAGGTGGAGACTTGCAAGAACCGGATAGAGACTATTTCTTGGTGGAGGAAGACCTAGAAGAATAGTGAAGAGCTATCAAGGTAACAGTGAAAGGTTACTCGATATCACTCTTATATCTTTACATTTTAGAAGTAGTATTTCACATGAGAGTTGAGTTCTTTGTTGTGTTCAAGCATAATTACATGATTACTACTCATTTATATGTTGTTTCCATCTCATTTGCTTAACTTGTATGAATTTGTGTTGATGTTGTAGAATTCACTTCATCAATGGTGTTAAACTTGTGTTAGTATCATAAATGCTGCCTCATGATGCTTTAAATGATTATATGTAATGATTGGGTACTCTTAGGTTGCATTTAATGTGGTTTGGAAATGATTAATGTTGGTAAAGACGATTGGGTAAAATTGGATTTGAGTTGTTGTTGTTGTTGTTGTTAATTGAGGCATTTTTGTTGTTGTTGGAGTAATGCGTGTCACAACCGGGTACCCAACCGCCGCCCCCTGACCGCCTGAGAACACCCCGTGTCAAAATGTGGAATTTTTTGTTGTGCGTGCCTCAGTCGGCCACCCGACCGCCGCCCCACCGGCTGGGAGCCCCCCCTTCTCTTACCTTCCCATGTTTTCGGTTATGCCTGCGTGTCCCAGCCAGGTAGCCGGCCGCTGGTCACACCCACCGGCTGGGAGTCCATGTATGTTGTTTTATGTTGTTCGGCTAGGTGTGGTGCCAGCCAGGTACCTTGCCGCCGGTCCCCGTGACCGGCTGGGACCCCCTGCACTATTCTTTTTCTTTTTTTTCCTTAGTTCCTCACATGTAATGGTTTGTATGGTTTGTTTATCTTATAAAATTAAGGAATGACAATACATATTCATGTTTTGAGTATTCGATATCTCACATGATTTTATCTTATGTTTAGTGACTCTAGCATGTTACCCCTTTTAAGTCACCTATGCCTTGAGTAATAAATCGAGTCTAGTACATTGGATGTTTTGAAGTCTCATTTCCCGATTGCACCTCTATACTCGTTAGACTTGATGTCGGAGCGATATGGGTACAATCTTAATGGTTCTGCATTTGTTAGTGAGGATATGACGATGTTATTATCAGATGAACGCGTAGCATTGATCGACATGGCCGTCAAATGTTGTATCCTTGAGAGGTGGTGTCATTGCATGTAGTGTACTTGTTTGTTTATTCTTGACCTCATCTCCGTGTGGTTTAGCCGGAGTATGATGCTTGTACTCTTTCCGCCTCTTTTGTGTGGTTGAAACGAATTTGGGGTACTTGTTTCCGTGTGGTTGAGCCAGAAGAATCGAGTGTTGGATGTGAAACGTTGATCGTATGTCGAATCGGAACACATTTATTCCGAGAGTCTGGCCAGGTTTAGACTAGGACCGTATTATATTATCGTCGTCCAACCTTGAGGATTAAAGTCTTGTGTATACGACTTTTTTTATTGTATACGGTTCAAGAAAACGTTGATCCCGTGGACTAGTTCATCTTGTCTTGCAAAGTACAGATGCTATTGCGTGTCATTTACCGTGAGAGTGTGTTTGTTATATTTGATGTAATAATTGATGGTATGCTTGGATGTTGGACGCCTATGATTGGTTTGCTTATTGAGTCCTTTACCCTCTCAAGCACATGTCGTTAATGGCGAGATGTATGCCCTTAGTGTGTATGTGGTATGCCCTTAGTGTGTATGTGCACACGATACAATGAATGTTATGTTGGAGTAAGTGTCCTCAACAATAGTGCGATCACATAATTAAATCTCAATAATAAAGAATATAAAAGGGATGATAAATATTATAGTCAACTCGTCAACATAAATAGGTAACGATTGGCTCAATTGAGTTTGACGTTACTGTCGTATGACGGTGGTGATCAGTTGATCACTTGAGGTCACACCTAAAGGACAATCCCCAAATCATGTACATTAATTAATTGTATAGTGATACAGATTAATTAATCCCTTAATTTGAACAAGTTTAAAGTGAGAGTTATATCTTATTGTAATGTGATTAAATAAGATTCATTTTGGTAATTTAATTGTTATATTACTAAGAATGCATTATGTTTATGAAACATTTGAGATAAGTGAAATTGGTCGATTATAATTACAAACTGTTGTAGATTATATTAACCAATTATGAGATGACCCATTTTATTTACATGTAATTATAAAATGTGACTTAAAATGTTAAGTCTAATTTATTTGTTATGAAATTGCATTTAAATTAGTTGAATGTATGTTTATAAGCAAAAACTACATGTTACATGTCACATGTCACATATGTGACAAATGACAAATTGCAAAATAAAATGGACACCCATATTACAATGGGTGCACCGGTTTTATAGTGGGTATTAGGGTGATTAGTTTTTGTGTATTATTCTAATTAGGAATTAGACACAATCATACACTAGACTAATACCTTCACTCAACCTAATGCCTTGTTAAGAACAAGTGAAAGGGACAACACCACACCCATGTGATGGGTGGGTGGCCGGATGACTAAAGAGAATAAGAGGACAAGTTTTTCCTCTTATTCCAACACACAATCCTTCATTTGCATGCTTATCTTTCTACAAATCTCCATCTCTCACTAAAAGAAATTTAAGAAATTCTTCTTGTTTTCCTACACTAATAATATCATTACTAAGGGTAGTAATATATCTATTAACTCATTATAAGGGTGTCTTGAATATTATTCTAGAGTAGTAGTATTTAAGTGATTAAGGGTTGTCTTGGTGCTACTAATAGGAGTGTTCTTATACTAAGAACTTGGAATTCATCCTCATATTCATAGCTCAAGAACAATATTTGAAAGGAGTTCAAATATTGTGCCCACATTACTTCATAATCAATGTAAGAAATTGTTCTTTCCTTATCTTTTGTTATGCATGCATAAGATCCAAATAGTTTAAAGGTAAACTATTAGTGATATTATACTAGAAATGTCTAATATCGAGGTTAAGAAACTTACAAGCGGTATCAAGAGCCTTGGTTGTTGCATGCATAATCGATTTTTAGTTTTTTCGAGTTATTAAACTTAAAGAAAACTAGTAATTTGTGTTTTATGAGATAAAATCACAAAGTCATTTGCATGTCAATATATTCTGGTCTTAATGAGATTTTAGGTCATTTTGATGATTTATGGAAATTTATAGTGCTCAAATATGATTTTTAGTATTTTTGTTACATTTTAATGAGTAAAATGATGTTTAAAATGCTAAAAATAGTTAGACTTATCTTCTGACCTTGAAATATTTACTCAATATCACACATGCATTTTACTTACTGTATGTAAAATTTCGTGTGAATTGGATTTATTTCGTATGATTAATGATTTTATATGATAAAATGAAATAAATAAAGGTCAAATGCTTAAAAAATACTTCCGCTTTGAATCTGACCATGGAATTTTAGTATGTTGTCACTTGCTTGTTTTCCTGTCAGACTGGAAATTTTCAGACTGATGTGATTTGTCTAGCATGATTTATGAATTTTTACTGTAAAAATGGCATAAATAGTGACTTATTTAGCATATATAGCTAAATTAAATTTCATGACAAGAGAAAATTGTTCCTGGTTTCATAAATGTCCCACATTTCAGATCTAAAGTTGAAAATTTAATATGATTAAATTTTGCATGCTTTATGTATTTTATTTGATAAAACCGATAAAGCGCAACCACTTTTCTTAAAACCGATTCAAAATTTTTAAACCATGATTTTTGACATTATGAGTGTCATGGAAACGTTCCAGAATGTACAAAAATTTAAAATTCAAAATTTGAAATTATTAAAATTAAATTTGAATTTATTTGATTAAAATATGATTTTAAAGTTTAATTATGAGCAATTAAATAACAACAAGTTGAATTATTGTCAAAATTGAGTGATGACTAATTTTTGAGGCCTAAATGAGTTGGGATAATTAACTTGGACTTAAATATGATTTAAGTATTGTTTGGTGATTTTAAAGTGTTATTATCACGCATTTCCATAAAACCGGGTTATATTCGATATAAACCGTTAATTAGTGCGATTTGGCATTTAACATGAGCATGTTTTATACATATTATAATGCTGCATTTTTATTTATGAATGTCATATTTTCAATTTATGAATGTCATATTTTGGTTTATGTAATTTGGAATTATGTAATTTTATCTTAGTATGGCCTTAGTTTTAATCGATATTGCCGGAAATGTAAAGGAATATTGATTCGGTTGTAATTTAATGTGATCTCGAATAAATTTTATTGTATTATTTTATTTCACAAATGTATAATAGGAAATTATTGTAATTTTATTATATGTTTTGTAATTATTTGTAATACCGGAGTTTCCCAAAGACGGTGGCATTCGGAAAGGAGTTCCGAGAGAGAGACGGTGACCTTGGGAAGCGTTCTTATGAAGTTCAAGGGACCAAAGGAGTTGGTTTCCAAACTTGTAATAGATTATATGATTTTTTATTCTAGGAAAGGCCATACTAGGAGTTTTATTTTTATGCTTGCATTTTATTAAATATGTTTGCATGCATTGCCAAATCGCCATAACATGACATGCATATTTTATCGTCTATTCGACCGTGTCAAATTAAAATAATCGTTAATTCATCGATTTAGTTCACTTCAACATGATAGATTATGATTTGACATGACCTCTCATAATAAATAATTGAGATCAAGCCTTACCAAATGTAGAATCCATGAATCCCAATTTCGCAAGGAAGTAGGCTCGGCTCACCGGGGTGCTAAACTTGTTACGTTGGGTAAGTGGGGTAATAAATGTTATTATTTCGAAATTTGGATTGAGCTCAACGGAAGTATTCGCGACCGTAGCCGCATGTGTTCCGGGCTTAAGATAAATATTAAAGTAATATTATCGACCGAGAGTTCTAATGTAGAATCGATTAAAGAGTTAATTCACCGAATTATGTTAATAAGGGATGAATCGGCTTACCGTGCCCAAGTTGATATGAATTTGGATCTCGGAATCATTTATAATAGTTGGGTAGAGGTCACTATTTAAATGTTGAAACTTGTTTAAAATGTTTACAAGTATTTAAAATGATAAATGTTGACATTTCCTTTATGTCTTAAATTTGTAGTTAACTTTGTTTAATCGCAATGGCTAGTTCATCCAACACCAATGCTCCAACTCTCACGAATGTCTCATGGCTTCGATCCTTTATGGATCGATGCAAGTTAGAAAAGAATGGCGCTAATTTTACCAATTGGGATATGCAACTCCGCTTGGCCACGGCGGGTGACGACAGGTTCGTTACCTTGCCAAGGCCTCTCCCACCGCACCTAATGAAAGGTCAACCGCCACGCAAGACGAGCCTATGAGTTTAGCCACAAAGAGTCTGTCGCGATAAAAAACGTTTTGATCTTCTCGTTGGAGGCCGATCTCCATGGGAGTGCCATAAGATGAGCACGGCTTATGAGATCTATGCCAAGCTTGTGACCATTTTTTTTTCACAAGCTCCTAGGATCTTATTATATGAGACGGCTTCCTTATTATTCAACATGAACCTAAAAGAGGACCAAAAGTTAGCCCTCATGTACTCAAATTGATTGAGCATGTTGAGACTCTTGAATTGCAAGGGGTGGCCATTCCCGAACAACTCGTTATCGACCGAGTCTTACATTCCTTGGGGAAAATCAAAGCATATCTGCAGTTTAGGGTAAACTACAATATGCATAACATGAAAAACCTCTTTTCATGAATTGCACAAGATGCTCGTGCAAGCTAAGAGAGACATGAGACTAAATGTTAGCACCTCCAAGGATATATTAGTAAGGGGAAGTTCAAGAAAGGTGATAGTAAAGGGATGAAGCCCTCCACCTTCAAAGGAAAGGGAAAAAGCTATTGAGAATAGCTCACCCAAACCTAAGAAAGGTGCCTCAACCGAGGACAAATGCCATTATTGTAATGGAATAGGGCATTGGAAGGGAAATCGCACTAAATATCTAGGAGATATCAAAACTGGAAAGATGTTTCAGTTGGTAATTTATCCCTATCGTTTATGTTATGATCTCAACTTTGTATATAGATACGAGTTGTGATTCTTACCCTATTTAATTGTAATTAGAGCATCCTAGAAAGGATAAAGGCAAGGACAAGCACGCCTAAAAAGGCTCTTCAATGGAAGCTAAGGTAGCTACCCATGATTGATGACCTATGGAAGCTTGGTCTCATTTTGAATTGTCAAAATTTTGGGATGTATTTTGAGAAATTGTTTTAGAACTCTTATAATTTCCTTGTTTGACATGGAAATTTGGTTAATTCCTTTTATTGACATTGGTTGTAATTGGATTTAGTGACTTGGTTTTCAACCCAAGTCACTCGGTTTGTTGAAACTTTTAGTTCTAAAAACTTCTCATCATACTCTACTTGCACTAATAACTTAAATTGTATTGACTCAAATTGATCATATTAGTATTATGATTGATCATATTAGTATTGACACATTTTCATAAGTCGTAGATAGGTGAGTGTCTCAAAAACATTTACACATAAAGAAATCACCTTTTACATACATTGTGTGTTCGAGTGTGCCGTGAGAGTCCATTTGTCAAAAGATCATGCAAGAGCCGAAATTCTGTAGTGAAATTCATTGCGCTACGCCGTTATGTAAATCTCAGCCATGTTTATGTATCATTCTTGCCCACGTTGCTTTTGGGTTATGATTCATTATGTTTCCAAAGCTTTATGCTGAGGTTTGTTTCTTGATGGTGTAGTAGCCAATGCTTGCAACCTTGTCCTGGTATTGTTTGTTATATTTGCTTGAGGACAAGCAAAGGTTTAGTTTGGGGGAGTTTGATAAGTGATTATTTGTATGATTTTAACCCCCAGTTTAGCTCGGTTTTGTATGTCATTTGTGCTTTGTTAAGCCATTTTATGAGCTAATATCGTCTTCTAGGCGAATTCCTGCGTTCTAACTTGTTTTGTAGGGAAAGTGACGTTTCTACGCCCTTTTTCTATATTCCCGAGCATTTGCCTAGAACCCGACGATTCAAAGAAGAAAGCTTGACCATGTGTAAGGCATTTCAAGAGGGTTCACTAACTTAAGAGAGAGAAGAAGCAAAGACGGTTTCGTAGTTGTCGGAAGATCAATCAATTGGGCGGAAGACTTCATCGCTTTACATCAAATCCAGGCAACAAACCCGATTGTAGAAGTCAAGGGGGATGTTGGAAGTCGAGTCAAGCAAAGGAAGATGAAGAGTTAGTCAAGAGCTTCCAGAAGACCACTTACCCGATCGGGTAAGTGTGTACCCGATCGGGGATGTGTGCTGATCCGAGCATTGCGGCTCCTTCTTCCTTATTTTGTCCTATGTGTTTAATGCCCAACCTCTTCTCCACGAAACCCTAATACTATAAATAGATGCTCTAGCCTCACAACACAATACACCATCCAATACAACAATCTCTTACACAACATCTTTTTCCTTATATTTTCTCTTTAGTTTTAGTCTTTCTAGATTAGATTGTCTTACTTTTGTCTTTTGTTCTTAGTTTATTTCTGTCCATTTCATATCAAAACATTAGTTTAGTTCAATAAGAGTTTCAATCTTTGTAGTCTACTTTGTTGGGTACAAGAGTTATAATTCAAGGTACGGTATTTCTATGCGAGGGATTTCTATTATTGTTATCGCTTTCATTGTTGATCGTCACCTAGGTATTCCTAATTTATCCTTTGTTTATTTTTCTTTATTACTTTCCATTTGATTGTTATTTTCTATTTCATTAGATTCATTTTCATGTTGTTATAATCGTAGTTTCATTTCTTAGATTGTCAAAAAGCGTCGTTATTATCGCCATATAGAGAGTCTAAATTATTATCAAAATCAACTAAATATGCCTATCTTAACTTTCATTGTTAATATCATCATAGACATAAACATAATCATGAGTGAGTAGTCACCTTTCTAGGGTGTAGGGTAGCCATGTTAGATTGATTAAAAGATGATAATTGGATAAAAGAAATTGTGCTTTTAAAACATTGTGTCTATGCATGTTTGGACTTTAACGATAGTTGACGATTCTTGATCACAATCATTGACTAGTATGGAATTCTTTTCCAAGGTAGATATACGAGATTTGAATAGACAAAGCATGACATAGTGGATTAAGACCTAGTAAATCGCATAAAAAGCCTGCTAGACCATCTGATCTATGATTGTAATGAACACACCATTCTTACGAACGCGCAATGAATTACTTGCATATCCTAAATCCAATTTCATCAATATTTCAATCTACATGTGTGAACCTATTTCCCTAGATGCTTCTCATTATTGTTTAATCGTCATTTGCTTTATTGTTTTCATTTTAGTTTGTTCTTATTTATGTTCTTTATTAGTTTAGAATTCAAAACTCCAAAACCCAGAAAATCATTAGATAAAACTCAATTGTGAAACGACTCACAATCCATAGGAAATACCATCTCCCTGAGGATCGACCCCTACTTCCCTAATTACATTAATTTGTTATTAGCCTAGTCTGGGTAATTTATCTTTGCATCGGGCTTGCGACATGACCGATCTAATTTTGGCGCCGTTGCCGGGGAGCACGGTTTAATTTTCCTTTTCTTGTGATCTTAATCACGATTAGTTTTATCTAGTCTTTAGGAACTCAAATTCCTTTAGACCTCTCTTGATTTTTCATCTTAGCTTTTCTATCTTATGCCCAGATCTTCTAGACTAGGGACCCTTATTCCTTTAGACCCCGAACTAGAAAGAACTCTGCATAGGAAACTAAAGCTATTCAACGAAATTTCAAAAGCTTCTGATATTTCAAGTTTAGATCGTATTCGTGAGAAATACTCGGATATCTTACCTAATCTTGAAGGAGAAGAAGATCCATTCTCATCCCCATTTCAAAAAACCAATCAACTTTCAACCAACATTCCATCTTTATCTTCACAAGCAAAAATGGTTCGACTTTCCGACCATTCTAAACCCACCGTAGATACACTTCCAAAGGGTATCGCTACACCTCAAATTACAGCCCAAAACTTCGAAATCAAACTTGCCTTTATCAATCTAATAGAAAGAAATCAATTTGGTGGCAATGCCACAGAAGATCCCAACCTTCATATCCAAAACTTCTGTGACTATTGCTCCACGATTAGACAAACTGGAGTATCCCAAGAACAGATTAGGGAAATGCTCTTTCTCTTCTCTTTAAGAGGAAAGGCAAAACTCTGGATCAACAGTCTTGACCGAGTTGCCTTAGGAATAGTCGACTGGGATGGTCTAGCTCTTGCTTTCTATCAAAAGTACTTCCCACCAGAACGAACCGCACTCTTACGAAGTCAAATTACTGGATTCCGTCAGAGAGGCGACGAAAGCCTTTATGAGGCATGGGAAAGGTACAAAGAATTACAAAGAGAATGCCCTCATCATGGCCTTGATTCATGGTTCCTGGCTATCACATTCTACAACGGTTGTTGTGGCGAATCGCGTCGTATCCTCGACTCCGCTAACAATGGTCGTTTCGATCAAATCGATGTAGAGATAGCTAGTGCGACTATCGAGTCAATGGCAATCCACGATTCTCAGTATAGCAACTCGCGTGCTATACCGCTCAAAGCCAAGCAGGATGATTCAAGTAAAGTAGCACTCCTGGAAGCCCAATTAGCCCTTCTGCAGCAACAAGTAGGAAGCTCTTCCCAATCCAAGGAGCATATCAACGTCACTAACCACGTAGTGGTATGTGAGACATGTGGGATTGGAGGGCATAGTTTTCAAGAATGTAGAAGTTCAATAGAGCAAGTCAATGCCTATCAAGGATATAGGCAAGGCAACGCTTTCTCAAACTTTTATAACGAAAACACAAAAAACCACCCATTTTTGTCCTACAAAAGTACCAACGTTCAAAATCCCCACCAACAAACCAACAACCATTCATACCACACCAACAAAAGCCTTACAATCCACCTGGTTTTCAAAACCAGAGACCTTCATTCCAACCTAACTTCAATCAACCATACCAAAATCAACCTCAACACCAACCACCTCAAATTCAAGGCAAACCAAATGACTCAAACTTGAGCAAAATTGAATCCATGCTTCTACAAGTTGTTCAAAAATAGGATTCAATGTTTGCTCAATTTCAAAAGAGTGATCAAGCTAAAGATGCTGCCATCAAGATGCTTGAAACTCAAATGGCCCAATTGGCTACCTCTATTACCCAAAGAAAACAAGGCCAACTCCCACCTCATGGTGAACAACCGAGGGACACCGCAAATGCTATCACCCTTAGGAGTGGTACCACTTATACGGAACCTCAGCAACCCAAAGAACCAACAGTTGAGCCTTCACAAGTAGAAAGCCAAAAAGATTCTCAACCATCCACCGCTAAGGAAGCGGAAGACAAACATGAAAAGAAGGATGAACTCGAAAAGGAACCCATCAAAATTCAAGTTCCATTTCCCCAACGTTTGAGGAGAAATCATAAGGAAACCCAGTTCGGTAAATTCATGGAAGTAGTCAAAAACCTCCAAGTAACGGTTCCCTTCACTAAATTAATCACTCAAATCCCTTCTTACACGAAATTTATGAAGGATATCTTAACAAAGAAGAGGACTCTAGATGATGTTGAAATCATCGCATTCACCGCTGAATGCAGTGCGTTATTGCAAAATAAGTCCCCTCCTAAGTTAAAGGATCCTGGTAGTTTCTCTATACCTTGCACTATAGGCACCTACACTATTGATAAAGCTTTATGCAATCTAGGTGCTAATGTAAGCGTTATGCCCTATTCCATTTGCGAAAAATTGAATATGGGAGTTCTGAAATGCACGAGTATCACCCTGCAAATGGCAGATCGTTCTCTAAAACAACCTATGGGAGTTTTAGAAGATGTACCTGTTAGAGTAGGAAGATTTTTCATTCCAGTCGATTTCATAGTGTTAGATATGGCTGAAGATTCGCAAATCCCTATCATATTAGGAAGGCCATTTCTACACACTGCGGGAGCAGTAATCGATGTCAAGAATGGAAAATTGACATTAGAAGTAGGTGATGATAAAGTCACCTACAACTTAAACAGTGCAATGAAGAGCCCTATGCTTGAGGAGCCTTGCTGCTTCCTTGACATTGTCGACTCAATCATTGATGAATCTCTGTATCCATCAATAATTGGGGATCCTTTAGAAGCAATTTTATTGTTAGAGAATATCTCTGAGAACGACAATTTTGAGATCAGTGAGCTGGAAAGGGACTTAACTGGTAAAGAGATACCGTCTGAAGAAGTAGAGGAGTTTATAAGCTTAATTGATGCTCCTGCCAAGGCAGAAGTACATAAACCTGAACTTAAACCTCTTCCCTCAAATCTAAAATATGCTTTTTTAGATGAGTCTGAATATTGCCCTGTCATAGTGAGTGCTCTCCTAGATGAAAATCAGTTAAACTCACTATTAACTGTTTTGAGAAAACATAAAAAGGCAATAGGTTATAAACTTGAAGACCTCACAGGCATAAGCCCCGACTTTTGCATGCATAGAATCAACTTAGAAGAAGGCCAAAGACCTTGTGTTCAAGGTCAACGCCGTCTTAATCCCAACATGCAAGAAGTAGTTAAAGCTGAAGTTATGAAATTACTAGATGCTGGCATAATCTATGCAATTTCTGACTCAAAATGGGTTAGCCCTGTCCAAGTTGTTCCCAAGAAAGGAGGAACAACAGTAGTCAAGAATGAAAGGAATGAGCTCATCCCCACAAGGATTGTGACGGGATGGCGTATGTGCATTGACTACAGGAAGTTGAATCAATCAACTCGAAAAGATCACTATCCTCTGCCTTTCATTGATCAAATGCTAGAGAGGTTAGCTTGCCACAAATATTTCTGTTATCTAGATGGTTACTCAGGATTTTTCCAAATTCCTATCCACCCTGAGGACCAAGAGAAAACCACCTTCACCTGTCCCTATGGTACTTTTGCTTATCGCCGAATGCCATTTGGCCTGTGTAATGCACCTGCAACTTTCCAGCGTTGCATGACTAGTATCTTTTCCGATTTTGTTGAGACTATCATGGAAGTATTCATGGACGACTTTAGCGTCTATGGCATTTCCTTTGATAATTGTTTGACAAATCTATCGAAAGTTCTAAAACGCTGTGAAGAAGTCGACCTTGTTCTCAATTGGGAAAAGTGTCACTTCATGGTGAACGAAGGTGTAGTTTTAGGACACATCATTTCTGAAAGAGGTATTGAAGTGGATCGAGCTAAGATCCAAGTTATTGAACAACTGCCACCACCTGCTAATGTAAAAGGAATCAGGAGTTTCCTTGGCCACGCCGGTTTCTACCGACGGTTTATTAAAGATTTTTCTAAAATAGCCAAGCCCCTGACTGAGCTCCTTTTTAAGGATGCGCCTTTTAATTTCACGAAGGAATGCCTTGAGGCATTCAACAAAATCAAACGCGCTCTAATCACCGCACCTATAATCCAGTCACCTGATTGGAATCTTCCATTTGAACTTATGTGCGATGCGAGTGATTACGCCGTTGGAGTTGTTTTAGGGCAAAGAAAGGAAATGTTCCTTCATGCAATTTACTATGCTAGTAAAACCTTAGATCCTGCCCAAATCAACTATGCCACCACTGAAAAAGAACTTCTTGCCATTTTCTACGCCTTAGCCAAATTCCGTTCTTACCTTATAGGATCGAAAGTCATTGTTTACACTGACCATGCTGCTTTGAAATATCTGCTTTCAAAGAAAGAGGCAAAACCTCGACTTATCCGATGGATCTTACTCCTTCAAGAGTTTGATCTAGAGATCCGGGATAAGAAAGGAGCAGAAAATGTAGTAGCTGACCATCTTTGAAGGATAAGAGTAACTGAAATAGGATTGCCAACACCAATTAATGACTCGTTTGCTGATGATTCATTAATGGCGATTGCTGACTCTTCTCCTTGGTATGCTGATATGGCCAATTTTCTTGTCAGTCGACAGCTACCTTCTGACCTTTCTTATAACCAAAGGAAGCGATTTTTGCATGATACAAAATTCTTCGTTTGGGACGACCCTTATCTTTTCAAGCAGTGTTCAGATGGTCTTTATAGACGATGTATCCCCCAGTGGGAAGTTAAAGGAGTCTTAGAAGGATGCCACTCATCTGCTTATGGTGGTCATCATGGTCCGTCCAAGACCGTAGCCAAAGTCTTGCAATCCGGGTTTTTCTGGCCCTCGATGTTTAAAGATTCAAAAGATTTTGTTATGGCTTGTGACGCTTGTCAACGAATGGGTCAAATATCCAAGAGACATGAAATGCCTCAAAACGGCATATTAGAAGTTGAAATATTCGATGTCTGGGGTATTGACTATCAAGGACCATTCCCTTCTTCTAACGGAAATCGTTACATCTTAGTCGCTGTTGACTATGTTTCTAAGTGGGTAGAAGCAATTGCCACTCCCACTAATGATGCTAGAGCTGTGATACGGCTATTTAAGAAGATCATCTTTCCACGTTTTGGTGTACCCAGAGCCGTGATTAGTGATCGAGGAACTCATTTTGGAGAAAAGCAGTTAGACACTCTACTTTCCAAATATGGTGTGTATCACAGACGAGGATTAGCCTACCACGCTCAGACCAACGGTCAAGTAGAAGTCTCAAATAGAGAGCTGAAAACAATTCTTCAGAAAGTAGTCTCAAGATCTAGAACTGATTGGAGTAATAAGCTCGATGACACCTTGTGGGCTTATCGCACAGCTTTCAAAACCCCGATTGGAACATCTCCTTATCGATTGGTTTATGGAAAGGCCTGTCATCTTCCTGTCGAGTTAGAGTATAAAGCTTACTGGGCTATCAAAGAACTCAACTTAGACACTAAGCTTAGCGCTGATAGAAGACTTTTGCAACTCAACGAGCTAGAGGAATTTCGTTTGCAAGCTTATGAGAATTCTAGGATCTACAAGGAAAAAACGAAGCGTTGGCACGACAAAAGGATAATTAAGAAAGAATTTAATGTCGGTGACCAAGTACTTCTTTTCAACTCCCGTCTGAAAATTTTTCCGGGAAAACTTCGATCCCGATGGTCTGGACCATTCACTGTCACATATGTGAGCAAGTACGGCTATGTGGAACTAATTACTAGCAATGGTGAGAAATTCAAAGTTAATGGACACAGACTGAAACTCTACTATAGCAATTCTATCATTGGATGTTTAGATATTGTCTATACGGACCGTCCATCCCCAAGCCAATGATTTCATAGAAAAATTCGTCGAGCAAGACGTTAAACAAGCGCTTCTCGGGAGGCAACCCGTGTTTTCCCTTTTTGCATTTTTATTTTTGTTTTTCCCTTTTTACGTTGTTTTGTTAGATTTCTTTGCAGATGAAAGAGTTTTTGAAGAATCTCTGACGACCTTCCTTGTCATGTCCAAAAGACTAGCTTGGGGGAGTCTGCGCTAGCTAGTAAGCTTCATTCTTCTTTCATTTTTCCTTTCTTCCCATTAAGCATCTCAATGCATATTTAGCTTTTGTGCTCACATTGAGGACAATGTGATGTTTAGCTTGGGGGAGGGATTGCATTTTCCCTTTTGCATTTTAGTTATATTTTTCAAATTTTGAATAAGAAAGAGAAGATTTTAAAGAGAGATTTTTAAATTTTGAACACAATTGAATGCTTTTCATGCTTTGCTTGCTTGTTTACTATGTTATCATGTTACATTTCCCAAACTTAGAGCTTTCAAAAGATAATGATTGAATATTCATTGAATTTTGCATACATGGGGAAGTCTTGTACACAGTAGGCATGGAATGAATCTATAGATGAGTACGCTTGATCTTGACATTTGGCAAACTACATATATTGTAAGGTAGAACCTCCTTAGATTGGTACATCTATACCCAGTCTCATCTAGGTGTGTGTAGTTCTCCTTGTGATGTGTGTCATGTCAAAACGCAGAAGTATGGTTCTCATTTCATTTCTATAAGCATTGCATTCATGATTCACTAAGATTTGAAGCCTTTTTCACTTTAATTTGCCCCTCAAAATTAGCCCCTTCATACAAATGCTTCACAAAATAATAGCTACATGTAAAAACTGCCTACCTTTTGAGATAGTAGCTAGACTATGGTGTATGGGTGCTCTTTTGAGAAGAATTGTTCTTATCTGTCAAAGTGAATTTGGAAAACGAAAAGCTCAGGAAGTGAAGTTATGTTCAAAAGAAAAAAGAAAAAAGAAAAAAGAAGAAAAAAAAGAAAAATCAAAATTGAAAAAAGGAAAGAAAAAGAAATAAGAGAAGAAGTTGTGAGTATCTCCTCAAAAGTCAATTTTCAGAAGGAGTTTACCCTTGTGTTTCGTGTGTAATAAGCCAATCTGTTGCTTCTGGCTTCGCTATTTGTCTTGTGGGAATTAACCGAAAGTTTGGATTGAGTATTCATTTATCATTGGTCAGTTGCTAGCTCACTATAACCTTCACATGACCATAACTATTTATCCACCTTTCACCCATTTCCCAAAGCCTTCTTCTTATTTCTCGGCTTCTTTTCTATGTGCATTATGATCTTTGACTTGTGTTTTGAATTGTTTACCATATTAGGCTGTGGACACATTTTCATAAGTCGTAGATAGGTGAGTGTCTCAAAAACATTTACACATAAAGAAATCACCTTTTACATACATTGTGTGTTCGAGTGTGCCGTGAGAGTCCATTTGTCAAAAGATCATGCAAGAGCCGAAATTCTGTAGTGAAATTCTTTGCGCTACGCCGTTATGTAAATCTCATCCATGTTTATGTATCTTTCTTGCCCACGTTGCTTTTGGGTTATGATTCATTATGTTTGCAAAGCTTTATGCTGAGGTTTGTTTCTTGATGGTGTAGTAGCCAATGCTTGCAACCTTGTCCTGGTATTGTTTGTTATATTTGCTTGAGGACAAGCAAAGGTTTAGCTTGGGGGAGTTTGATAAGTGATTATTTGTATGATTTTAACCCCCAGTTTAGCTCGGTTTTGTATGTCATTTGTGCTTTGTTAAGCCATTTTATGAGCTAATATCGTCTTCTAGGCGAATTCCTGCGTTCTAACTTGTTTTGTAGGGAAAGTGACGTTTCTACGCCCTTTTTCTATATTCCCGAGCATTTGCCTAGAACCCGACGATTCAAAGAAGAAAGCTTGACCATGTGTAAGGCATTTCAAGAGGGTTCACTAACTTAAGAGAGAGAAGAAGCAAAGACGGTTTCGTAGTTGTCGGAAGATCAATCAATTGGGCAGAAGACTTCATCGCTTTACATCAAATCCAGGCAACAAACCCGATTGTAGAAGTCAAGGGGGATTTTGGAAGTCGAGTCAAGCAAAGGAAGATGAAGAGTTAGTCAAGAGCTTCCAGAAGGCCATTTACCCGATCGGGTAAGTGTGTACCTGATCAGGGATGTGTGCTGCTCCGAGCATTGCGGCTCCTTCTTCTTTATTTTGTCCTATGTGTTTAATGCCCGACCTCTTCTCCACGAAACCCTAATACTATAAATAGATGATCTAGCCTCACAACACAATACACCATCCAATACAACAATCTCTTACACAACATCTTTTTCCTTATATTTTCTCTTTAGTTTTAGTCTTTCTAGATTAGATTGTCTTACTTTTGTCTTTTGTTCTTAGTTTATTTCTGTCCATTTCATATCAAAACACTAGGTTAATTCAATAAGAATTTCAATCTTTGTAGTCTACTTTGTTGGGTACAAGAGTTATAATTCAAGGTACGGTATTTCTATGCGAGGGATTTCTATTATTGCTATCGCTTTCATTGTTGATCGTCACCTAGGTATTCCTAATTTATCCTTTGTTTATTTTTCTTTATTACTTTCCATTTGATTGTTATTTTCAATTTCATTAGATTCATTTTCATGTTGTTATAATCGTAGTTTCATTTCTTAGATTGTCAAAAAGCGTCGTTATTATCGCCACATAGAGAGTCTAAATTATTATCAAAATCAACTAAATATGCCTATCTTAACTTTCATTGTTAATATCATCATAGATATAAACATAATCATGAGTGAGTAGTCACCTTTCTAGGGTGTAGGGTAGCCATGTTAGATTGATTAAAAGATGATAATTGGATAAAAGAAATTGTGCTTTTAAAACATTGTGTCTATGCATGTTTGGACTTTAACGATAGTTGACGATTCTTGATCACAATCATTGACTAGTATGGAGTTCTTTTCCAAGGTAGATATATGAGATTTGAATAGACAAAGCATGACATAGTGGATTAAGACCTAGTAAATCGCATAAAAAGCCTGCTAGACCATCTGATCTATGATTGTAATGAACACACCATTCTTACGAACGCACAATGAATTACTTGCATATCCTAAATCCAATTTCATCAATATGTCAATCTACATGTGTGAACCTATTTCCCTAGATGCTTCTCATTATTGTTTAATCGTCATTTGCTTTATTGTTTTCATTTTAGTTTGTTCTTATTTATGTTCTTTATTAGTTTAGAATTCAAAACTCCAAAACCCAGAAAATCATTAGATAAAACTCAATTGTGAGACGACTCACAATCCATAGGAAATACCATCTCCCTGAGGATCGACCCTTACTTCCCTAATTACATTAATTTGTTATTAGCCTAGTCTGGGTTATTTATCTTTGCATCGGGCTTGCGACAGGACCGATCACACCTCTTTAGCTTATAGAACTAGTCTATCTCGAAGCTAAGATTCGATGTCTTTACAAAGAAGTCTTTAGTAGATCAGTTAAGGTCATGTTGTGATAGTTCTACCTCCCTTACGAGTATGAGTAAAAAATTGTTTGTGGCTCATAAGGCTATCTTTAAAGAAAATAGTTGTATTTTTCTAAAGATAGAGTGGGAGAAAATAAGCCACAACGAAAAACTAGTTATGAACTAGTGAGGAAACCAAAAGAAAATGTTCTTAGGTTAGACTCAAGAGTAGTGAGGAGACCAAAAGAAAGCGTTCTTAGGTGAATCCTTAGACTAGTCACTAGACCAAAAGAAATTGTTCTTAGGTTAGACTCAAGACTAGTGAGGAGACCAAAAGAAAGCGTTCTTAGGTGAATCCTTAGACTAGTCACGAGACCAAAAGAAATTGTTCTTGATATAATAAGATTATGATCTATGAAGTGGAAGTACGTAGAAATTTTGAATTTCGATTTTCTAAAAGAGACTTATGAAACTATATGAAATCTATGCAAAGAAAATGTTTTATTTGGAGTTGTCCAATTATAGTTGCGTGGATAGACATGTAGATGTCTACAAAAGCCAAGTTAATGCGTAACTATGCTTAGATCCAAATCATCAATAAAATACCTCATAATAGGTGTATACAAGATACACATCAAAACCACATGTCCAAATAAGGATTTGGAATAATATGTGTACATGACACAAGCCTATTGTATGTATCTACCTAGAGGTTATGATGATCTTTTCTATTATAAGATATAAGAAGGGTTTCACTCGAATTGTCGAAAAGTCATGTATAGACATGAAATTCAGTGGGAATTAAAGTCATGTATAGACATGAAGTTAAGTGGGAGTTTAAGTTATCAAGTAAAGACATGAAGTTCAGTGGGAGAAATTGTTTTCCACGTGAATGACGTTTCACTCATTGAGAGTGACGTATTCATATTACTTTTTTTGAAAGAAATCGTTGGATTTTAATATTGGATGAAAAAGGGCAACATGTATACTAAAATCAAAATCTATTGTGGAATAGAAGATTTTAGCTTGACATTTAAAAGGTATCTTATATCGATAAGATCCTTAATCTATTCAACAAGTTAAATAGGTTGTTGGATCACTATGAAAGGGTCATAGTCATCCACTGAACCTAAGAATTGTTGATCACATGATACCGATCATGTATGCCATTACATGCACATACCTAAATGAATTGTATGCTGGGAGCATGACAAGCCTAAAACAAAACAATCCACATGTGAGTCATTGGATAGCCTACGAGAACATCTGTAGAGTTCTCGAGGAGAACTAGGGATTCATTCTTGTGTTTGGTAGAGATAATTGGGATATGTGGTAAAGGTTACACGAATCCAAATTTCCAAACTTATAAGGATTTATCGAAATCCTAGGCATATTTTTGTTATATATAAAAGAAGCGAATAACTGAAAGCATGATTGAAGAGTCAATCATCATAAATTTTACAAATAGAGACCTAGTACATTATGATGAGGATAAGGTGGCATACAAGGATCTAATGGTAGATCCTTACATCTAAATACCTATCAGTTATCATGATAACGAGTGGGAGCATCTTTCAAGTTAAAAAGCCCAACACTAGATAGAGATCTAGATATGTATGTAGATGAATTCATGTTATTAGGAATAACGTTGGATGGAAGGAAAAAGCAATTCACATGGTTGGAATAAATGAATATATGGAATATTCACTACCCAAGCCTTTATTGCATTTAATAAGATCGTCATGAATTGTCATGGACGAAATAAACTTTAGATTATATGATATGAAACAATAACATTGTGTTGATTGTTCATATATGATAATCACATTTATCGTTTTTGTTTCATAAACTCAGTTTTGTGCTTTGTTATATCCAAATGGATTGTAGAGACAATTTAGGACTCCATTAAAGTGGACTGGATTAACATAGCATTGACCCCTAGTTACTTATATGAGGTGACGTCTCCAAGTAATTAGAGTGTGATGCGATTGATGGCAAGTTCAAATACCATGGGGTCATAAGGGATGACCAATCGATCACATAGACAGACTGTAAGAGACAATCTGTCGGGCAGTGACCGCTTATAGAATTCTGGCAATTCTTGTAGCCTGGTCGTGGCAAGAGCTACTAGTATTCTTTTTGAGTCAATTCTTTGACTAAAGACTGTTCGCCTAAGGTGGCACAATTTCAGAGTGACTTTGATTTATGCTATACGACCTTCGTAACTGGGGTCAAATGAGCATCTTTTGGGTCATGATGAGCTGTGGCTATTCGAAGGGAATAGTGCGATAGGAATTGTCCACCCCTTGCCAGGGTTGTTTTAAATCTCAAGGCCACTCGAGGAGGAGTAAGCTGAAAATGCGTGGCCACGCTCGGAAGGTATCTATGGTAGATAATTCCGGTCAGACAGTTACTCTCCAGATCGAGGAAACCACTCTTGATATGATCAAATGCAAGTACGACCTGCAAGACACCTTGCATTGAGTGGGAGATAGTAATAGGACAAGAGAATTGGTGACGCACACTTGTCTCGGACAAGTGGGAGATTGTTGGAGTAAGTGTCCTCAACAATAGTGCGATCACATAATTAAATCTCAATAATAAAGAATACAAAAGGGAGGATGAATATTATAGTCAACTGGTCAACATAAATCGGTAACGATTGGCTCAATTGAGTTTGACGTTACTGTCGTATGACGGTGGTGATCAGTTGATCCCTTGAGGTCACACCTAAAGGACAATCCCCAAATCATGTACATTAATTAATTGTATAGTGATACAGATTAATTAATCCCTTAATTTGAACAAGTTTGAAGTGAGAGTTATATCTTATTGTAATGTGATTAAATAAGATTCATTTTGGTAATTTAATTGTTATATTACTAAGAATGCATTATGTTTATGAAACATTTGAGATAAGTGAAATTGGTCGATTATAATTACAAACTGTTGTAGATTATATTAACCAATTATGAGATGACCCATTTTATTTACATGTAATTATAAAATGTGACTTAAAATGTTGAGTCTAATTTATTTGTTATGAAATTGCATTTAAATTAGTTGAATATATGTTTATAAGCAAAAATTACATGTTACATGTCACATGTCACATATGTGACAAATGACAAATTGCAAAATAAAATGGACACCCATATTACAATGGGTGCACCGGTTTTATAGTGGGTATTAGGGTGATTAGTTTTTGTGTATTATTCTAATTAGGAATTAGACACAATCATACACTACACTAATACCTACACTCAACCTAATGCCTTGTTAAGAACAAGTGAAAGGGACAACACCACACCCATGTGATGGGTGGGTGGCCGGATGACTAAAGAGAATAAGAGGACACGTTTTTCCTCTTATTCCAACACACAATCTCATATTTCATTTGCATGCTTATCTTTCTACAAATCTCCATCTCTCACTAAAAGAAATTTAAGAATTTCTTCTTGTGTTTCTACACTAATAATATCATTACTAAGGGTAGTTGTAACAACCCGAAAAGTACCCTATTTTTCTAGTGAAAATATTTTACGAATACTTTTCAGCCGGTTTAAGTTTTAAAGTGGAATTTATTGTTTCCAGTTGAATTTTGAAATTCCGAGTTCGTATTTGGAATTTTTGAGAGATTCCATGAGAATCCCGTTTTTAAGTCAACTTTGACTTTCGTTGACTTTTTCCGACTCGCCTTGTAATTTTGAAGACCGAAATTTTATTTAAAAAAATAATATTTTTAATTTATTTTTATTAAGATTTATTTAGATTTATCATAATTTAATATAATTATTTTGAATTTATTCGGAATTTAAAGAATAACTTTTACGGTTTAATCCCGAACATCATTTAACTATTCCCGATTCATCGTAAATCCCGAAACAAACCCGAAACCCGACTTTGGCATGAGTCACACGCCCATGTCATCTTTTTCCACTCACAATTAGATCTTTTAATTGTTTCGATTAAACTAATACAAATATCTAAGATATTTGTAGCTTTATCGATCCGTCAACGAAAATTACGCAAATCGCTCAAAAACAGACCCGATTCTCCTATGATCCACACGGCTCTCCTTCCTCTCTTAGAGATAGATATTTGTCTTTCTTTTGATTACAATAACATAATATCTAGATATTTGATTATTAATCTAATGATATCTAATTAATTACCTTAATTAATTATAAAACCCGAGTCAATTCCGTAACAACAATTTCAAAACCCGACTCGATATTTTCTCTATATGTACACGGCTCACTCACCACATTACTCACCACTTATCTTTTCATTTTACACTAAATCGACTTAATACCTTTTTAATACTTTCTTTAATATAATCAAAATCGTTCTTGGTGTTCTTGAGCGTTCTTCATCGTTCTTGAGCAAAATCGTCACAAAACATTCGCTACTTGTTCAAATCCGTCCTAACTTATATTTCTAGAATCTCCTCTTCGCTCTCCATCTTCAAGTACGGTTTATTTTCAATTCCGACAAAATCGTTTTCAACACTTTAATTATGGAAAATCAAGTTTTAATTCTAATAATGTTTTTCTTGTCATTTCTTATAGGGGAAGATTTTGAAGACGAGTTTGGTGACTCGTATATTTTGGGTGAAGATTAGTAGACGGGTTTATACTTCTTATTTTTTTTTTGTGCTAATTGGTTTTGCTAGCTAAGGTAACGATTCCGAGTTACTCGACGATTTAATGTTACATATCCTTTGTTTCTTTTGTTTTAGTTTATATTATTGTTACTTATGATTTTTAAATAGTAACATGATAAGTAGTTATTTTTATTATGTTGTATGAATAATTAACATGGTTAGTGTTCTTGACATATTTGGATGATTTATTAATAATCATGATTTTTGTATGGATGATGGTTGAATTGATTGTTAAAATGGTTGTTTGTTAATTAAAAACATGTTGGAATTTATTTGGTGTTTGTTGATGTTGGAACCGTGTAACATGGCTGAAAAACCAACCCAAACCAGGCCGGTTCAGGCCGGTTCAGGCCCGGTCCAGGCTGGTCTGGATTGGTCCATGATTGGTCCTTGGAGTTTGTGTCGATACTTGATTGTTTGTTGTTGTTTTGACGGGTTTTAAATATGTTAAGCATGCGGGAAATATTATGAAACAGTTTTAAAAATGTTGAACCAAAACAGCCCAAAATGGGCCGGTTTATTTTCGGCCCAAAACAGTCCGTGGGTCCCTTCCTCGGACTTGTGACGGTTTTTGAGTTTATTGTTAATTTATCGTGTTTTGTAATATTTAGCAAGTGAGAAATGTTAATAAGTAAAATATTTAATTAAAAGGTTTTTCATAAAATTATTATTTCTCACATGTTAGAAATTATATAGGACTAACCGTAGTGTTAATTTGATATCCTTTAAGTCAAACGGGTTTTTTAGTAAGAATTTTAAATAATCACATGTGGAACGTTTTAAATAATAACATGTAATGAATATGTTGATTTTATGTTCAAGTCTATGTGGAAAAGACTCTGTTTCTAGCCGGTTTGACCAAACGGGTTTGGTCAAACTAAGATCTAGTCAGCCCCGTTTTGACTGATGACCCGTCTCGGGACTCGGGTCGGGGATTTGTCTTCAGGTAAGGTTTTATTTAATGAATGAATGAATGAGCCTTAGTAGATAAGAGGCGATATGATATTAGAATATGATTTATATGCAATTAGTCACATGATAGGAAGTTGTTTCCGTGACGGTGTAATTGTATGATATATGTTGTGTTGACTAAGTACCCATAGAGAATTATGAGTATATGGCGTCTTGACCATTCTAATTCTAAATGAGTATCTTGGACCATGACATAGATAGGTCGTACTATCTTTAACGAGCATATGGAGTTCACAGCTTGATAGCTTTTGTGTCACTGGCTTGGGCCTTTTGATACCAAGCCGGGGGCATGGCTGCCTAATTGCTTCCACTTTGGGAATGGAGCCAGCTTAAGTACTAGCCAACTCTGTCTAGGGGTCGCCTAGTAGAGATTCTCATGTACTGTTGGTAATGAGACAGGGAATGGGTTAGCTGTTGTCGCTAGGTCTGATCAGTCTAGGGCTAGGATGTTTTCCTACCTTGTGGTATAGACTCGAGTTACAGAAGTCGACTATTGACTGGACTAAGAACTTATGCCTGTTTGTAGAAGTATTGGTCTTTCATGTTTGTATGATTCTATGAATCTTAGAAGGTGAGATGCAAGCCGGCTAAGGTTGATAGAGTTTGGATTACCGGATGTTAACTGATTCACATGAGATTATGTTGGATTAGGGTTTGAGTGTATCATGGCCATGTTAACGGTAACCTCTGAGCTAGCATACCAGCTTCCCTACCTCGTGTTATAGATTAATAACAGTTTTACATGATAGCTTTCATATGCTAGGTTATATGTTAGTTATTTGTTCATAACATGAAAAGCATATAATATTTGTTAAGGTTTTGTATTTTCCATATACATTGCTTTTATGTTATTCATGTTTAATTAAACTCGACATTTCGTGGCTGGGAGAACTCGGAGTTACTCCCCACTGACTGTGGCTTCCGTGTTTATATTTAATGCGGTTGGCAGGTTTGTGATGCATACATGGGGTACATTGACGAGCTAGCGAGCGAAATATTTACCTTGGACCTATATTCGGTTCTTTAGGATTGTATATTATTATACACTCTTTTATTTCCGTATTTATACGGGAGATATGTCTCCCGTTTTGGATATGTATTTTGTATAATATTATTTCCTTTTTGTTGAACCTTTTTATTTAAGACACCTTCGTTATGTATTCTTATCTTTTATTTAGTTAAATTATTTTTTTTCTTTCCGCAAATTTGAGGGTGTCACATCGATCGACTGATTTCCTGAAATAAAGACCTCGATCGAAGGGTATTTTCCCTCGATCGAGTGGAATCTATCACGGGCCTTAAGTCCATAGCTTAATTAGGGTTAGAGTCGTGTTATGCATTATTTAAGACTCTTATTTACGTCATTAGAGAGATCATTCTGTTATCATCGATAATTAGCAGACATTAATCTTTCAAAATTAGTTTATGAACTCTTTAATCTTTAGTTTACATTCGGGTATATCGACGTGGATTGTTTTTTACGCCGGATTTGCTAAGACTGTAAACTACTTTCTCTCTTTTATTCTTAACCTTTGTTTTAATCTTAATTATTGTTTACTTCTCTTAATTACTGCGTTGTTATTGTTCATGCTTGTTAATTACGATTTTATTATGACTAATGTCATATGTTCAATCGTCTTTATTATTAGCATCGTTAATAGCATGAGTAGCTAATTCCCTTGTATGTTAGGATGAGGAAAACTGTAGTAGAGGCATGTTAGGATAGATTATTTTAGTTAGTCTTGAATATGAGAATCGATCTAAGCAATTTAATTAAGGTTAGTCGAATGAGTGCACGCAGGAGACTGGCTAGGTAGTTAACCCCGACCTGGATCGAAAGATTGGAAGGGAAGGCTTGCTTAGAATTGATAGGTGACTCCTAAGAGGGCGAAAGTTAATTAGGAAAATCCCTAGGGTGGTTTGAGACCGAGAGGAGAAAACCATTGCCCTTCTCATTGATAGATTGACTGACTTAGTTGACCCGTAGATGCCGATATTACAGTGGACCGAATCCTAGCATATTCTTCCTTTATCTGATTTATTTCATATTAATTTCTACCTTTATTTCTCTTCCTTTAATCTTATTTAGTTTAGTTAAAATCTTTTCAAAACCCCTAGATTGTTACTGGCAGATTTAGATTACAGTTAGTTAATTTCCTCCCTGTGGAGATCGACCCTACTTCCGCTATCTTCTTAGTTAGTAGACTTAGGCTTTATTTTTGGTGTATAACGACACGCATCAAATTTTGGCGCCGTTGCCGGGGAGGCAATTTAATTTTTTGTTTATTTATTTCTGTCTCGTCTTAAGGAATTTATAATTCCTTAAGACTGTTCTTATTTTTCTCTCTATAGTTGTGTATGCACAGGTCCGAAAGGCTCGAATTAGTGGAAGCTGATCCGGAGCCTGAAAGAACCTTCTTACGCAGAAAGAGAGGGTTAGATAAGACTGTTCAAGAGGAAGACTTGAGTACTTCTGAATCCGTCTTCGACAGTTTCATTTTCGAGGAAGATTCGACTGTTGAGACTACCATACCAGCAAAGATGCCTAACATTGCTAGTCACTCTGAGCCCACCGCTGCATGTATACCCCAAGGATTCAAACTTACAACGGACGAAGATGGAACTTCTTTCAATCTTCGTCCGTCTTATATCAAGCTTGTCCAGCAGGATAAGTATAGGGGTGTGGCTGGGGAAGATCCGAGGAAGCATATGGAGACCTTTGCTGATTACTGTTCTTCTATTTCGGTTTCTAAAGGGGTGACAGCAGACAAGATCAAGGAGTTCTTGTTCCCTTTTTCCCTTACTGACAATGCCAAAGACTGGTTGAAGAACTTGAATAGAGAGGAACTGGGTATTACCGATTGGACCACACTCGCACTGGCTTTCTACATGAAGTATTTTCCACCGCAGAGGACGAATGCTTTGAGGGGTCAGATTACTAATTTCAAGCAAACGACTCATGAAAATCTCTATGAGTCCTGGGATCGATTTAAGACACTAGTGAGGTCTGTTCCTCACCATGGGTTCGAACAGTGGTTTCTGTGTAACCAGTTCGACAACGGGTTATATGATGATCATCGAGCTGTCTTAGATGGCGCGTCAAACGGGAGGTTCCAGAAGGAAATAGATGATGATAAGGGTTGGAAATTTATTGAGGAGATGGCAACCCATTGTGCTGAATATGGTAATCCGCGAAGTGGTACACGGACGATAGCTAGTATTGATTCTGAAGGTCTGGATGCAAAATTTGATAAACTAAATGCCAGACTTGACAAATGGGAGAAGCAAGCTGCAGATAACCAGCAGACGATTTATTTGCTGCAGCTGGATGAAGTGATTACCTGTGAAAGGTGTGGCGAAACTGGTCACACGGCTGTAGATTGTTTTGCTGAAAAGGAGCAAGTCTGTTCCTTTCAACAATACCGTCAAGGGGGTGGGTACTACAATCAAGGGAACATCCATCCCAATTTGAGATGGACAAGTCAGAATGTCTTAAATCCTACTCCTCCACCACAGCAGCCGACGTATCAACCGCCGCACAAGCAAGGATTCCAGAAAATCCAGTCTTCACAGCAAGCTAGTTCCTCATCTGAAGGAATTTCAGAAGTCGGGGAGCTAAAGTCTATGATCCAAGCTTTAGCTATCCAATTGAGCAAATCTGATCAAGCGACGAATGCTACCATTAAGCTTTTGGAGTCGCAGATTGCTCAATTGGCGGGAGCTAGATCGACTAGGCAACCTGGCCAGTTACCGTCTCAGACCGATAAGAACAAGGAGACACTGAACATGATTACTCTGAGAAGCGGTCTCGCTTATGACAAGCCTGCTGGTACAGTTGCTGATAATTCTGGTGCGCATCCCAAAATTGCTGATAATGTAATCGATCGAGAGGTTATTGTTAGTCGATCGAACGAATTAGAGGAGAAAGTACTCGATCGAGAGGTTTCAGTTGGTCGATCGAGTGAAGCAGATAGCCAGTTGGTCGATCGAGAGGACTCCGTTGCTCGATCGAGTACTGCGATTGATAATACTGCTCGATCGAGCAGTTAGAGTTATGATAATCTTCGATCGAGTGAAATTTATACTCGATCGATGGGTCCTAATGAGCGAGAAGCTCGTTCGAAGGGGTTAAGCAAGCGGATGATCAACAATGCGATTGTCAAGGATATGAAACGTGGTTCACCTGACATTCCAGTTCCGTTTCCTGGTCGATTGAAGAAGGCTAAGTACGAGAAGGAATTTGCTCGGTTCGCTGACATTGTACGCGATCTTAAAGTGAATGTTCCTTTGGCGGATCTCCTATTAACGGTACCCTCTTACATGATATTTATGCGTGAAATTCTTTTACGTAAGAGGTCAGTCGATACCATAGAGACCATAGCTTTGACCGAGGAATGCTCCGTGTTCCTCCAGAACAAGAGCCCACCTAAACTATCCGACCCAGGAAGCTTTTCCATACCATGTCATATAGGTACCTATCTTATAGCTAACGCGTTATGTGACCTAGGAGCTAGTGTTAGCGTCTTACCTTTGTCTTTAGCCAAACGGTTAGGCTTTACCAAGCTTCAGTGTACCAACATGATAGTACAAATGGCAGATAGGACCTTGTCTCGACCCTTAGGAATCATAGAGGATGTTCCTGTGCAAATAGGAAGATTCTTTATCCCGGTTGATTTCATAGTTTTGGATATACCTGAGGATTCTCACACTCCCATCATTTTGGGAAGACCGTTCTTGCATATTGCGCAAGCGGTTATTGATGTCGGGTTACGGACACTGACTTTTTAAATAGGTGGGGAGAACCTAGTTTTCACGCAGTCGCATGCTAGTAAAGGTCCGATGCTTGTTTCACCATGTCACGCGCTTCCCTTAGCCGACATAACACCTGACTTGTTTACACATGACAAAGCTTCGGTTCCTATCGAGCCTATAGCTCCTGTGTGTGATATTCCTATTGCTACCGTAACACCTCCGCCCCAGCTTGGGAGCGAATTGGAGGAACGTGCTGTGTTGTGTCTTATTACAGATCATAGAGCGGCAGCATTGGAGCCAAAGAATGGAGAGCCATGTTTGGGTGACGGTATCAAGAAGAAGTCCAAGAAGGACAAAGGAGCTCGCACATACTCAAGTGATTCGGAAGTGGAGCTGGACTCCAAGAAATTATCTTATGTGTGGAGAAAGAAGTCGGAAATTACCGCAGCTGAGGGTAATTCCGCAAGTCAAAGGCCTAATGGTGGCCTTGTCATGAAACTGATTGGTTGTTAGCCGGGTTTGCAACCCCGTGCAAATTGTAAATAACAATTTATCGCGTTTTCGTTAGACAATTAGACAATTAGACTATTTACTTAGATTAGACGTTAGATTATAATCCATAGTTTAGCTAAACAATTTTTTTTTTGTTAGACAATTCTTGGTATTCTTTGGGTATCGTTTTGTATCGTCTTTGCAGGAAACTGAAGCGGAAATCAACTGCTGAAAGTCAAGGGCTGTGCAACTAGGAAACCCGATCGATCGAGTAAACCATCACTCGATCGAGAGATTTGTGGAAGACAAAGACCTCGATCGAGGAGAATGCAAAGCGTTCGAGGAGAATTCCATTCGATCGAGTGAAATAAGGATCATCAAAAGAAGCCCACTCGATCGAGTAACTCAGACCTACTCGATCGAGTAGGCCAGCCTGCCAGAGATTCTCGATCGAGTAGAATTTCTACTCGATCAACTGAACTAACCAACCTATAAAAGGGAAGTCTTCGACCTTCTTTCATTCTACTCGAACCCAATTCTCCCTTGTTCTTCAATTCTTCGATTTTCCTGCAATTTCCTACCTGGAATTAGTGATAATACCCAAATTAATTACCACTTACATTCACCCCAAGACTTTACTTTTGCAATTGATTGAAAAGCCCTCTCCCTTTCCCCTTTAATTTTGGTTATTTGGAGATTTCGTGAATTAGGGTTTGTAACGATTTAGGTACGGTTGCACCTAAAAATGGTAGAAATGATAAACAAAAACCAACAATTCATAGATAAACAAAACCGTGCTCCCCGGCAACGGCGCCAAAATTTGATCGGTTATATCGCGGTCCCGATACAAAAATAATTACTCGCACTTAGGCTAACAACATAAGGTATGTAATTAGGGAAGTAGGGTGTCGATCCTCAGGGAGTACGTGTTAACTATGAATTGCTATGGAATGGTTTTTATTTAAGTTTGAGTCATTTGAAGTGGTTGTCTAAATTACTATCATAAAATAAAATGGCAAGTATGTAAAGAACGATATGTAAATGACAAATATGTAAATTGCAAAACGTAAAACCCAAAACAGACTACTTACCCGATCGGGTTGTCACGTACCCGATCGGGGAAGTCCTCTGATCCGAATGACAACAATTAAATTCTAACTAAAGACGATATTTAAATGACAATATTGAAAGCCTATCTAACTAAACTAATAAACTAGATAATAATAATAAAGTAAACTATCTAAGAACGGAAATGGAAAGACGATAAAGTAAACTAACTAAATAACAATGTAATAAACTATCTAAAACGGTAAAATAAACTATTTAATCAAATTGATATAGTGAAAGAGAAATACATGTAAAACGATGATAATTGATATTTTGTACTGATTTATCCCCCGTTTTAGCTCGATTTCTATACGATTTATGCACTTTGTTAAGTGATTAACGAGCTAATATTGCTATTCTAGTTGTTTTGCGTGTTTTGACTCGTTTTATAGGAAATGACGCGGTTTTGCTATATTTTCCTACTTTATGGAGCAAAGACACTAGGATACGAGTTTTCAAGGAATTGATGATAGCCTGTTCACGATTTGATTACGATTCCGATACATCCTTCCTCGAATGGACTCAATTTGGATTTTGGCTTTGAACTTTAAAAGGAAACCTCAACCCAAGTCAAGAGAAGATCAGCCCAATCCCAATTCCGTAGTGCATTGACCAAGACCAAGGCATAGGATTCCGTGCCTAAGATGGAAAGACGGAAAATCCATCTTACACAAAAAACCCGATCGGATTACCAAATACCCGATCAAGTATTTCTACAAGAGGACGTTACTTGGCTCTTCTTCAACCGAGCTTAAATGAGTACATTAATGCTTTGACTAGGGTACGAATTTGGACGAGGGATCAGCAGCCATGCAGCCTTATAAAAGCCAATGATCATCACAACAATGAGAACATCAACTTCATATACTCCATATTATCTTTTAGCATATCTTTTTATCAACTTTCATACACAATAATCTAGTAGTTTATTTCTTCTTTTCATATAAGTTTTACAATATAGTTTATTTCTTAGTGTTCCTTTAGTGTTTTTATAAGTTCTTGTTATTGGGTTGGACAATTGTTATTTACTTTATTTCTTACATAATCGCATTCCAATTACGGTAATTCTCCATCCTTGATTTACTTATGCAATTTTAATCATCATGAATTATAATCTCACTAGTATCATCTTCATAATATTGTTGTTATTAGGAAATCAATCTAAAATTAATCTAGTTAAAACCAAAATATTGTTTATTATGTCACATTATAATTTACCTAATCATATAATCCTAAAAATTGTCATTAGAATCATTGTTAATATAATCACCATAATCACTTTAGTATTTATACTTCATAATCTAATTTCATACATCTTTTTCTTGTTAATCTACTTAATCACATAATCATATAAATTAGATTAATTCTAATATTGTAAAATTATCATTGTGTAAATAAAATAAATAGAGTTGTAATATTTGAAATGATTTACGAGTTAAATGGATTAAAAGAAGAGTAGATACCAATTGAACCATCTAGTTGTTTCTTCCTTTGGTCATGCCAAATTCTATAACTATGTTTAGTGGCCATAAACAATTGTTTGTATTAGTCAATTTCTATCTTTATAACGAGAGTTGGGATGGGAATTAGGACTACCAATAGGGGTTTAGTGACTTAACCATGCTGAAAAGACGTTAGGACCCACTAAAAGGTCGGTACGAATCCGATAGGAATATACCGCTACAAGGCCTAGACAATCATAGTAATTCTAAATGTTGGTATCAATAAAACTTTTAATTAGTTTTACATGTATTTCTCTTTCACTATTTCAATTTGATTAGATAGTTTATCTTACCGTTTTAGATAGTTTATTTTATTGTTATCTAGTTAGTTTACTTTATCGTCTTTCTATTCTCGTTCTTAGATAGTTTACTTTATTATTATTATCTAGTTTATTAGTTTAGTTAGATAGCCTTTCAATATTGTCATTTAAATATCGTCTTTAGATAGAATTTAGTTGTTGTTATTCGGATCAGAGGGTTTCCCCGAACGGGTACATGACAACCCGATCGGGTAAGAATTCTAACATAGAGACATGTAAAACACGTAAATGATATCGAGTAACCCTTCACACCGTTACCTTTATGCGTCTTTAAACGATTTTTAAGCCTTCCTCCACTAGATAGTAATCTTTGTCGGGGTCTAGAAAGTCTCCACCTAAACAAAGACGACAAAAGATGAATATAATTCACCTTTGAGAAAGACGGATAAACTGAAAAGCGAGAAAGACGGTAATTTTATTACCAATACGGATAGAGGAAGATAAGAGGGGAAGAATAAGACGAACTTACGTCAATTTGAGCGAGAATCGAGCGAGATATGACGAATCTAAGCTTGGAAAGATTATGGAAGATAAGGTTTTGGGTTTCTTAGAGAAGAAGGAAGTGTTTGAGTTGTGTGAATGAAAATAGGTTATGAGGGAGTATGAAGAAGTATGAGTGGAAAAGTCAAGAAAAAGTCAAAGACGACTTAAGACGGGATTTACATGAAATCTCGCGAAAAATCCAAATACGAACTCGGAAATTCTAAATTCGACTCGGAAAATTAAATTCTAAATTAAAACTAAATTTCGCTGAAAAGTATCCGTAAAATATTTTCAATATAAAAATAGGGTACATTTGCGGATGTTACAATCACCCCACCTTTTAAAAAGTTTCGTCCTCGAAACTTGTGTGTAGAAAACAAAAGCATCAAGGACAAGAATCGGTTTTTAAAATTAATACGAGAACTTTATAAGGGAAAAATTTATGAAACGAGGTTCATCTCGAAAACGGTTTAAGGAAATTTTTCATAAGTGCGAAACTTTATTTACGAATCACAAGAGGGCCCGTCGCGAACGAGAACTCTAATTATCCAGATCAAATCAAAGTCGAAATAGTGAAATCGAAAATCAAACAAGTGTTAGTAAGTGCAGGACTAGTCACTAGACGTCTCCAACAACAAGTCCAAACATCCAACCAAACATAAAATCCAAATATAAAAGGGAAAGAAATCTATTTTCTCCAAAAAGAGGGTACACAAACCATCTTTAGACTTCTTTGAAACGTTAAACTAGAAATATAATATGAAAATTTGAAGGTTTTATCAAAGATAAAATCAAATAACAGGACATTACAAGTACATAGAGCGACTCGCACAACTCACACACAGTTCAGGGTAACAAAATATATACAAAACACTCAAAAATGAAACAAATCGAACTCTTAGGGATAAGAAGATCACGATAAAATTGGTACGAAGATCTACAAGAATTCGATAGTACTAACTCTACTAATACTCTAATCCTCAAGAGGATGTAATTTACCCAAGTTACACCTCAACATTTTCAATCATTAGATTTCTACTGAAATCCTTCATAACTACGAGACCTCAAGTCATCAACCTAACCATTCAAACCTAATTAGCATCGACTAGGGTCCATAGATTGTAATCAGCAAGAGAGGTCCTTTAACGTACTATAAAATCCTTAGATTCATCATACTCTATCTGAGACCACTAACAAAAGAAATCTCATCTTAGGGGACCATATCTACTAACAATCACAAAGTGAACGGTCCTTACCATAAAATCCTCTGATCCAATTTATTCCAAAAGTCATTATCCTAAATTTATGATGGAATTCTCATCCTCAAAAGTCAAAACACAATCAAAGCAACAAACATAATTATCTAAGATTCAACTAGCCTTATCCCATATCTCATGACAAGGAAAAATCCACTATCCATTATCGATTATAAATTCTTTAATACGCCATAACATCCTTAATTCGATCATTACTACGCTCGAAACCTCAAATATAAATAGTCACATTAGCAAACTATGGTGGTTACTAATCCTCAAGATAAATAGGTTCACCATTCTAACTCTATAATCCATAACAACTGAGCACTCACTATCCAAAGCTTGCAACGAATATTTCTCAATCTCAAACTATGATTCCTTAAGAATAAAAGAGAATTACTAATTCCAAACCACAAATGACCAATCACTTGGAAATCAGACAACCATTCAAATCATCTAATTCATCTAAAACTCAAAATGAATCGATTTTCATTTATGACAATACTCCTCAACTTTGGGTACCGGCTCAATTTCCCTAAAGCAAAGTCTCTTTTAGAATCCACCAATTAAGGACATCTTATTCCCAAATGACATACCAAGCAACCGTTATAGTACCCAACAACAACGAACTATTATCATGATTAACTAAATTCTCAAAATAACACTAGAGTACCAACCTCCAAATCCAAAACTACTAGGAGAAGATACATTATCACTATTAGGATTCATCCTAGAGCTTAAGTCCTATTTCCCATGATGAAATATAACATGAAATTTGCTAAATCCAAGGACACATATTCTAGCTAAAGAATCCAAAATTACATCACGCTTATTTTCTGAGCCTTACAAACGGAATATCCAATCCACAAGAGAAAAGATGAAGGAGCAACGAGATAGAAAACGATAAGGAATCTCAAGGAGAACACGGGAATAAATAAGGCACGAGATTACAAGAGAGGAGCGCTGAAAATAACGAGGTCAAGAAAGAGACAAAGCAGATAGTAGAGGTATGAATATATCTGAGTAAGAAAGAAGATACGAGCATGCGATTTCTTAAAGATCAATCTTGACAAAAATATTCAAGAATGGAAATGAAAAGGAATGATGGCACGAGTAAAGGTTTAAGGTTTAATCCACAAAATTTCTCCTTTCAGACTTAGGGTGATAGTAAAGCAACTCATCCCAAACAAGGGTCTCTTACAAGGGACCATCGTACCACAATCATCAAAGTAAGGTACACCTAGATTTAACAAATCGATTACAACCTAGTTCATCCGCCCTTTCATATAACACGGATTCCCAATTGCGGAATTGCAACTTAAGCATAATAACATTCTCTCAACTCCATAATTTGACACATTCCCAAAGGTTTCAAAAACCGAAGAACCAATAAGGAATTTTCCATACTAATCTCTTTTCAACTCCTACTCCCCATTATAACAACCGAACAAAACGTCATTATCAACATCATATAGCCCACGAGTTCATTATTAACAAGTACAACCTCAAGTCAAACATCATCATTAACGTCCCAAGGTATTTCCATCATAGATCACATCATCGAATCTCGCTCATATCTATAATCCTCAAGTAATATGGTTCAACTTACAACGAACCTTACTACTTCAAACGAGTCTCCGATACCATAAGATAAGATCATATCTTTAAATCCAAGAACTATAGCCAAATGCTTTTCCACCAAGCCTATACTCACAAACACACAATAGGAAACACAAGACGTCACTTAATCTCAAAAGCATTTTACAACTCAAGGCATCATTCAAACTTCTTATCTACACCAATTAGACCTATCATAAGCATGGTCTTCAAAACAATACTAAACTTCTAAGTCCAAAAGACTAAATTACTAATGAGTTAAGAAGTCATAGCCAACTCATTCGACCTTACACCATCAAATATCATGAACTATCCACACATTAGTCATGACAAGCATCAAGCATTAAAATCATCAAACTTATCTTACTACCTTTCCTTATAGTTACAACCAATCATCAATATAGGGTGTGTGACAACCCTCGCGCATGCGGAAAGATAAAACATACAAGCATGTGAATTATATAGCGGAAATATGAAGTTTTAAAAACTTTTATACATGCAAGGAAAGAATACGAGGAGTGTCATATATTACAAACTAAAGTACGAATTATACCACACCAAGAGACGAAGTCTCTCTAAAAGGTTAACATGTAAAAGTGATCTTACAGAATAGATGGGGTATTTTCGAAATAGATGGGGTATTTTCGAAATAGATGGGGTATTTTCGAAATAGATGGTGTATTTTTCTAATCGATTTAGCAACTAGCTAAACAACGTTTAGAGGTGTTTCATCCAGGGACAACGCCCGCTAGATCACACCCGAACCCCAAAATAGCATAGCAAAAAGCCATCCATGCAAGCAACCTGTTCATTCATGAAAAACATGAACGCCACAATCAGTGGGGAGTAACTCCGGGTTCTCCCAGCCATATCACATTAAACGTACATATAAGGAAATACAAAAGTAAAATCATGCATATATAGATATACATGTGAGTTACAATAAGAATAGATAGGCAATCCAATATAAAATGATAAGATCATGTGGAAATCAAATCCGAAACCATCATGTTATTCAAAGACTCGGGCAAGACACTCTTAGGCAACCGAATACGCTCACTAGGGCTTGCATCTCACCGTTAGCGGTATAAGATTGATAAGATTGAGACTCGACAGACAAACCAAGTCAAGTCATGCGATGATCACATAATATCCAACATATTATCATCCATTCACGAACCAAGACAATGACGGTGTCCAATCATGCAATGACCATGAACAATATCATGAAATCACGCATTCAAGAACTACACAAGACGACAACCTCACGGTAAATGAAACGCACTAGCATCGTGTACATGGCAAGTATGATTAAAAGGCATCCACGGGATAAAACATTTCCCTGAAAGCATACACGATAAAACATTTCGCGTATGTAGACTAATTTCCTCCTGGTAGCACGACGATAATACATATCCGGTCCTAGTCTAAACCTGGCCAGGATCTCGGAATAAACGTGTTCCGATTCGACATGCGATAAAACGTTTCGCATCCAAGACTCGGTCTTACAAAAATAAACGCCGAGTAACCCAAATTCGGTAGATCAATTCACGAAAGAGGCGGAAAAGAGCTCAAGCCTCATAACAAGCGGTACGCTACATGCAAATAACACCACCTCGCAAGTACACCACATTTGACGGCCGGGTCGATCAACGCATAGCGTTCAACTCCCAACCACGTCGTCGTATGCCCACTAACACATGCATTTAAGCAGTAGGATCCCTCTCCGTTCCGACATTCCAGCCTTACGAACGGGAAGGTAGCCAAGGGAATGAGAGTACAAAGCACAAGACAAAATAGTGCTCAAACCGTATCATTTGTAAAAACCGACTCAAATTGGGACATAGCAAAAACCGTCACAAAACATGTGATACAAGCGAAAGAAATATCATATATTCAAAACACAATCAATACCTGTACCCAGCAGTAGACCAAGGTTAAGAAGCAT